>CAKNYM010049508.1:63858-109494 GCA_932195095.1 Andricus curvator
TATATATATATATATATATATATGTATAGACTATACGTTGTCACCTCAAAAATATATATACACTAGACGTTGTCGCCTCATATATAACGTTGTCACCTCCGAAAACGGAGGTGACAACGTTTTGCCTATTTTTCGATGTAAATCCATTTTAGATACACTTTTATTGCATTTGGCGAAAAAACGTTCGGAGGTGACAACGTTCATCCTTTATCAGCAGTATAGCCTACCTAGTTCGGGTATATATCACCGGCGCTAGTGTCGCCATACTAACAGATACAAGCTGTACGTTCTCACCTCCAGCATATATAAATCCAATCACAGGTAAGAGGCACACCTTCCCACCTCCGTGATTTGGCAACACTGCATTTACTCTCAGTGAATCAGCAGGTGCCTTTCGCCGGCCGAAATTTGAAAACTGACAAATAGTAAGATTCAATCGTGAATATAAAAGCTTGAAAATGGTTCAATCTTTATAAAAAATAGTATCTTTATGTTTTTGAGGCCGCTGAATTTAAATTTGATATCAGAATTCCAAAATTCAAAATGGTTGATACCAAAATTTGAAAATCGTTGAATTTGTATGCAAATGAGTATTTGTAAGTTTTTCAGGTCGCTGAGTCCGAATTTGATATCAGACTTCAAAAATTCAAAATGGAGGATATAATATCGCAAATGAAAATTCTTTTAAATGGTTGAAATTTTATGAAAATTAGTATTTATACGTATTTAGGGTAGCTGAAGAGAAATTTTGCTCTAAAATTTCCAAATTTTAAAATTCTAGAGATTTTTTGGTGCTGCTGAATACAAATGTGTAAGTAAATTTTTTTAACTGTTTTTTTTAATCAATCTGTTTCACTTGAAATTTTAAGTTCTTTTTTTCTTGTTGAGAATTAATTTTCTTGACTGCAAATGTTACTGCTTGGATGAAAATTATTCCGTTTTGGTTGAGGATTCAGCTGTTATGTTCAAAATTGGTCGTTTTTTAGTTTAATTCAACTATTTTTGTCTTCGAATTAAAATCTCTTTTGGTTGAAATACTACCTATCCAACATATGTCAACAGCATATTGCATTAGGAATACATTTTTTGCAGAAAAATCAACTACTTGGTTTAAAATTGAACTACATTGTAAATAATGAATTTTTTGGTTGAACATACATGGTTTTAAATTGAAATTCACTTAGTTGGTCTTAAATGAACACTTATGTAAAGATTTCGTCTTTTCGGCTTTTTTTTTGTAGAAATGTGTGCTAACAGCTTGAGAATTTATGGTTTGTTGAAAAATTCATGTTTTTGATTGATAATTGAACTATTAATTTGAAATTGTGACTATTTGGTTAGAATTCCGTTTATTGCATTTGGAAAATTCAAATATTTTGTCATAAAGGTATTGTTTTGTTAAAAATTAATAATTGTGGTTTATGCTTAAACTAATCATTTGAAAATGTAACTATTTGGTTGAAAATCCTTTTTTTCAAACAATTTTTTTAACTGAAAATTTAGGTATTTCACGTTTGGTTCAAAATGTATCCCTCACAAGTTTATGATTCAAATTTTTGGTCGACAATTAATTTTTTTTTGAAATTATTCGTGTTTGTTAAAAAATCATCATTTTGTTTGAGGATGCAACTATTTTGTCAAGAATTTGTAATGTTCCATCGGAGTTAACTGGTTGATAATTTGCTTTTTCCGTTCAAAATATGTTTCTTCAACTGAAAATATAATTATTCCATTTTTGGTTGAGAATATATCTTTTTTAGGTAAAAATTCAATCATTTGGTCGTAAATTAACTTTTTCGTTGAGAATTAACATTTTTCGTTCAAAATTCAACTACCTCTTTCAAAATATCTATTTTTTTAGAAATTCTTTTGTTTTTGTGCAAAAATACATTTTTTATCTAAAAAGTTTCACTCCACTTTTGGTTGACAATGTATCGCTTATAAGTTAAAAATTCAACTATTTCGTCGTAAATGAACTTGTTTCTTAAAATTCCATATTTTTAATTGAACATTAAACTATTTATTTCATGACGTAACTATTTGGTTGACAATTAATTTTTCTTTTAATTATTTTTTTATTTGAAATATTAATTATTCCACTTTTGGTTGGAAATTTATCTCTTTATCAGTTAAAAATTCTGCTATCTGGTCGTTAATTAACTTTTATGTTGAGAAATCATATTTTTTGCTGAAAATTAAACTTTTTTCGCAAATGTAAGTATTTTGTTGGAAATTCTTATTCTTAACTTAATTTTTTTATCTGAAAATATATTTATTGCACTTTTGGTTGTAAATGTAGCCCTCATATTAAATTGTAGCCCTAATTGTGATTCAACTGTTTGGTAGAAAATTCATGTAGTTTCTTGAAAATTTGTTCTCTTGGTTTTAACATTAACCTTGTTTGTTCGGAATTCATCATTTTGTTTGAGGATTCTACTATTTTGTTAAAAAACCGTCATTTTATATTGGATGCAACTGGTTGATAATTCTTCTTTTTTTTTTGAAAATTAATTTTTGTGAATTAAAATTTCAACTATTTGTAGTAAATTGATTTGTTTTACAATTTCAATCTTCAAAATTCATTTCTTATGGAAGAAAAGTAATTTTAAATGGTTGAAAATTCATCTTTTTTGGCTAAAAATAATCTTGTTGGTTCAAAGTTCGTCCTTTTAGCATGAAAATTCAACTCTTTGGCTTAAAATGCAACTACTCCATTTTTTTGACGATAATATTGGCACTTAATGTATCGATGAGGATTAAAATTTCATTTTTTTATCTGAACTTGCTCCTTTTAATGAAAAATATGAGCATAATTTTCCTTTTAGAGTTCGCATTAAAAATATTAATACATTAGCAATTATTTTAAAAAACTAAGAGTCGTATCGGGAAATGAAAAACACCTCTAGATTCGTCTCCGAAATATCTAGATGCCATATTTTTTCGTTCTTTGTTTAAACAATTTTCAAACAATCACATGATTTTTCATAGTTCTGCAATTGTTATAAACGAAGTAATTGTCGGAAATGAAAATGGACAATACTATTGCAATCTTTTCGAAAATATCTCGATGCGAATTTTTTTTCTAAGCATTGGTTGAACAATTAGGTCATGTGTTGCTTAACGTATATTTGCTGTGTGCCTGTAGATATGTATTTGAAACATGCAGGCTTTTTCATTTCGGATTAAACCATTTTTAAGTCGGAATAAACATAAAAGGTCGTTCAAGTATTACTGCATTTTGAAATTCTTCAAAGTGAAAATGTACGCTCATAAATAAAGACCTGAAATGACATTTTTTTCAAAGTATATGCTTTCAAAATATATTTTATTATAATTATTTTTTCTTAAAATTGTTCACCAAATTCTATTTGACAAATTCATACTTTTGAAGTTGATACATTTTTTGCACGGTAGAGGTTTTTGTTGGGACTTTGTTTTTTGAAATATTTCTCTCCATAATCAATTTGAGAATGTATTAAAAATAGAACAAATTATGAATCGAGGCCTTTAAAATCAGAATAACTGGACAATCGTCCAACATCTGGAATGACAATGAGGTTGAATAAACAACCAAAAATACGTTTATAAGAACCTAGTAATATAAGAAGACTATGCATTTTTATAATGATTTTGTTATTTAAATTGATTTTATGGGTCTTCAAAGTTGAAAAGCTTCGAATTTTAGAGTAATAAATTAGATCGAAAATTTCCTAACTGGGACCAAAACTCAAAAGAGATTAATTTTATTGTTCGAGAACTCCCGAATTATATTAGTGTAGTAGTACTATTTATAATGTCCAGTTTCAACAGCTCAGGTACACCCACCTCATCACCTAGTCTACACCCCACCGGTTGCTCTTCTGAGCTCTCTTTCGCCGACCCTTACCTGCGGGGGGTCCTTTGTGCTAATGAGAAGTGAAATACGTAACATGATTTTTTTAAATTTTACAATTAATAATTTAATAATATTATATTAGGAAGCTATGTTTTTCGGTGATTCCAACGATATGTCACTTATGGTAAATAGTCAAAAATTAGAATCTTTCCAATCCACCCCGTGTTGGAGCAACCTTCATCGAAATCAAATTTAGGACGTCCGAAAAATATTTTAATTTTAACTTTTCTTCAACTTATTTGTCACATAAATATATGAAATCATTTTATTTTTATTTCGAAATGTAATTTCAAAAACTCAAAAGTAATAAAAATGTGAGATTTTACACAAGTTTCAAGTCCATATCTGTGGCAAACTTCAATGTCTAGCTATCAATTATCAAAAATTCCGAAGGTCTTCAGAAAAATTGTATGTTTTTTTTCATGTGTTGAACATAAAATAAAATTTTGCATAACGTCATCGTGTCGGCAATTTGTTTAAAACAATTAAATTGCTAAATTTTCCCCTCATTGTTCCACGAAAATTCAAAACATTTTGCAAACTTGAGTGAGTAAATATATACTCAAGTCGCTATCCAGTATCAAATTTGCAAAACGTTCATGATGCGGCCACGTTATTAATTATAAACAAATTAATATTTTGTTAATCTCTCCTGAGCGAAAATACCAAAGATTTTTCAAAATGTTGTTTCTGCTTTTATTCGTTGAGAAAAGACTATTGTATGATTTGCAAAACGACTCCTAAAATTTCAGCGGAAATTCCGAAGGTTGCGTTTTGAGGTACCAATTGTTAGAGAGGTTGGGATCTGAAAATTATGAAATTTGCAAAACGTTGCTCGGCCGACAATAGAGATTCATTCGAGCTACACGATCCGAGAAACGACCAAAAATATTTTTGTTCATCGCCTTGTCAATCGAGCTGTCATCTCATATCGTCTCGTTAAAACGAACTTCTTGTCAAATCGATCGATCTGACCGAACAACCGAGTAGCTCGTTTCCAAAATTTTTAATATTGCTATATTTAAATGAATATAAATAGAAAATGAGTTGATGGACGTAAAAAAGGCCTTTTCTCAAGGTTAAAGCTAACTTTTACCTTCATACCTGAGCGATATTAAAAAAATATAAAATTTTGTTTCATAAAATACATCAGACTAATGGACTAGAGAAACTTCATCAAATTTTTCTTTTAAATTAAGAAAATCTAAAAAGTCTTTGAAGTTTCGTAGTTTTTAGAATTTATATTTTCTATGAAAAAAAGTTAATTCCGAACATATTTTTATACAGAGGTCCAACTATCTACAGTAAAAGATATCTTTGCAACATTTTTTGTAGCGTTTTGATTACGGCTTCTTGCATATCCTTGGAAGTTGAGGAAATCATTGATCTCATGGCATTGTGAAGTGAAGTCACCAAATCGGTTTAAGACAAAATATGTTCTTCTTTATGTTGTTTTAAGGGATTTTAGTTCACTCATATTTTGCTATTTGAACAAAAAAATGTTTTGACTAAGTTATGAGTATTACAAATTTTTAAAGTGGTAATGTATTTTACAAAAAAAAAATCGTTGCCGTTTTTCTGAAACTCTTAACCTTCATTTTCTCAACGAGGCCACCTTTTTATTTTTTCTTGATTTTCTTTCTAAGTTGGTATTAATAGGGTACATTTATCGAAAAAATCATTTATCTTGTGCCTACATCCTAAAGAAGAGAAAATTGAGTTTATTTCAATAGAAAATAAACATTCGTATTTTTTCAATAACCAAACGATATTTGAAAAAGTGAAGTTCTTCTGCTTGAAAATTGTAAAAAAAAGTTTGCAAACACTTTTCTTCTCTGGCCTCTTTTTCTGGAAATTTTCGCTAAAAATGCAATAAATTCGGTTACAACTGTCTATTTCTTGTAACAATGCAATTTTCTAATACTTCGCAAACAAAATTTTTTCAACTTATAGATTTACACATTACATTTTTTTAGAAAATATTACAAAATACAATATTTAATTGTTCCAATTGAATTTAATTTAAAAAAAACAATTGTAGCCCATTGAATTAAAATAATTAAAATAATATTATATCAACATGAACAGTGAGAATGTTTTAATTGTTTTAATGTCATTCAATTGAGAAAAATACAACTACAGCCGATTTGAATGATAATAACTTAAGCGACCATTTTGAAAAAGAGGCAAGATGAAGAAAAGGTCTAAGAAACTATTTTTTCCTAATTTTTCAAGTGGCACAACTAAATATTATGTTTCGAAACGATTTTGTGACTTCAGCATGCACGCTTTACAGCCTTGCCGATTTAGAATGTATTCGGTCTAAATGCTACTTTATTTTGTTGTTAAATTTAGAAAAAGTAACATTTTTCATCTTGAGAGACTGAATGTCCTTTTTGCTTCCTCGTAAAGGAAGCTTTGTAATGGTAACAGTTTCCAAAAGTTTTAAATTAATTCAATTTAACCCTCCCTAATTTATTTATCTAATACAATGTTCTAAGCAATTGTCCGGATGTGTGTGTGTGTGTGTGGATGTCACGCATTTTTGTGAACACGATAACTAGAAAACGGTTGCAGATAATTCGATGAAATATGGAGGGCTTATTTTCCTCACTAATATCTTGAAACTGACCGAAGGATTTTTAAAAATATATATTGCATTCTTTTTAGCACTCAATAATATGTTAAAAATCGGATTTTCATATTAAAACTTTCTTTATTTGCATAATTCAAAGCTGATGCAAGAATATAAAAGATTCCTTGGTTCGAGACGAATCAATTGACATATTAAATTAATAAATTTCATCAAAGAGTAGGGAAGTTATGGTTATTTATATATTTTGAAAATCGGTTTTTTATAGTTGAACTTTTTTCATTCACATAATTCAAAGTTGATTCAAGAACAGAAAAGATGTGTTGATTCGAGACGAATCGATTGACCTATAATATTAATACATTTCATTGAAGAGTAAGGAAACTATGGTAATGCATAATATTTGAAAATACGGTTTTTTTTTAAGTAAATCTTTTTTCTTCAGCATAATTCAAAGTTGATGCAACAATATGAAAGATTCCTTGGTTTGAGACGAATCGATTGACCTTGAATATCAATACATTTCATTGAAGAGTAGGGAAGTTATAGTAATTTATATATTTTTGAAATCATTCTTTATAGTAAAAGTTTTCTCATTCTCGTAATTTAAAGTTGATCTGTGAATAGAAAAGTTGTGTTGATTCAAGACGAATCGATTGGCTTATAACATTGATACATTTTACTGAAGAGTAAGGAAGCTATGGTAATGCATAATATTTGAAAGCACGGCTTTTCATAGTAAAACTTTTTTCAATAACATAATTCAAAATTAATGCAAGAACGGAAAAGATTCCTTGATTCGAAGCGAATCGATTGAAAAGACTTTTTGATCGTAAATTCTCAAATAGAGTAATTCTGGCCATTTTTGTAAGGAAATCATAAAGCTGGGAAAGGGATGGGGCGCGACAGAACTTTTGCTTTCCCTTTTCCAGCTCGAAAAATTATTATTTCGAATACAAGATTTTATTTGTCTGATTTGTCTTCGTATGTAAAACATTTTTTGTATTATTTTGTAATTTTGTATTTTTTGTAAATTTCTATCTTTAAATTGAGCAAATGAAGACTTTGGTTTGTATATTATTGAAAAAAATAACTAATGCTTCCTCTATGAGGAAGCAAATATATTTGCTAACGGGAAGCGAAGTGCTCGTGAAATGAGCACCATATAATTATAAATACAAACAAGGTGGAAACACTCGAGATCGAAATCACAGCTAGTTTCAAACAAATAATATTAATCTTCGATTTACTGTGTGAAAAAAATAACGTAGAAAGTTGCTTACTACTTTTTTTTGTCAAAAAAAGATTTATTTCATTGAATGTAATGTTTTGTAAGATTCTTACAAAAATCATATTTCCATTAAAACAGGCTTCAAAGAGAGTACAAATTAATTTTTCGGCTTCTCATTTCTTTGAAAAATATCAATTTGTTTGAAATTTATTGAAATTGAAAAATTATCCAAAATGCATTTTAAAATTATTGAATTTCTTGCTAAAAGTGATAGAATGTAAAATTTGAATTATATTATTTTTAAATGCTTATCAATAATACTTCTTTCACTGCTGGTCTGCACAATCAGAAAAGGCTCTCTTGTATTCCTCAGCATGGAATTTTTTTAAATATCAGGTAGTTCCAGTTGTATTCCCATCCATTATTTTCATTATAATTTCCAACTTTTGTGCAGAGCAACCCTTACATTTCGCGAACTTCTTTTTATCCGTGTATCCGCATTCAAAAATACTTCCTAGAACTTCCTTTCACCTTCTTTTTGTCACTGATTTCGATTCAGATGAATCTTCATCAATCATCAGTTCATTACTCAGAAGATTGAATTATATAATATATTCCAAAATATATCTCAAATGAATTTCGAATGATTATTCTTATTGTTTATATAAGTTTCTTATTTTAGATTTTACTAAGAATACATTATTATTAGTATTTGTATTATTTTTCAGTATTGTTCCTTATTTAAAATTATGTATCCACCCCGTAGATTTTCTTTTCCCTACATAGCTTGTATCTTCTGCCATCCTTCTCCAGATTGTGTTTAATCGTTCAATTAAAAATTTAAGATGAACAGATTTGACGTTAAATTAAACGTTAAATCCAAATAATCTTTGGCAGCAGAGCTCTATCACTGAAAGGCTGTCACAAGTGACGTTTCTCGATTATTTTCAAGGACCTCGTTCGATGTCTTTCGAAAAATGAGACGATACGATTCGAAATTTAACAAATGAATACACGACATGATCATTCGAAAAAAGGGGCTGATAACGAACGACGTCGAGTGAAACAGTTGAGTTTCTCGTGTCGATGTGAATCACTAGCCGGAAATAATAATAAAATTGCAATTAAGCAAATCAGTTACTTTTATAAACTAGCGAAAAATTACAAACATTTCACAAATCGTATTAAGTGATAAACAACTTATTACCAACATCATATTACATTTGCAAACTGTTTCCAATTAGAAACGTTATTAATTATAAACGAATTATTATTTTGTTTATCACTTCCGAGTCGAAATCTAACAAATATTAAATTTGCGAATAAATAAGAGACCTAACCTAAAAGCAGCGGGTTTTTCGTTAAAATTCTAACATTTACAGTGAATTTTGAAGAAAATCCCACCCGTACGTTGCACTTTGAATATAAATACGAATTTAGTCGATGAATTGTAGGTTATTAATTTAGTATTAAATATTTTACAAGATTTGTGTGCATCAAAGAACTTTTAACTTTCACGCACTTTGTTTTACTATACATGTATATTAATTTTACAAGATGATGATATATTAAATTTACTACACATATATGCATATTGCTTGCATTACATTTATAGTAAAATCGCTATAGAAATTTCTATCAGTGTAAGGTGATCGGAACATGATTAAAATTATTAATTTAATTTTAATAAGTTTCATTACTTTTGCTTACTTCATGGATTTTTTAACCTACAGCCAATTGTTCAAACAATTTGTACTGGTTCGAAGAATTATTATCTTTTTTTATCGCAAAGTAATAGCATTCACTTTATGATATGAACTAACTAATACAATGTGAATACCCATTTCTGTACATTTATAAATAAGAATAAATAAATATAACAAGTATGTTCAGAGGTGGATGTTCACAATTATTAATTAGGCCAAAGCATTCAGGAATGCCAATAATTCGCGTTTATAACATAATACGTCGTTTGAACAAGTACATATTGCTTGAGCAATAAAAGACCACTTGCTTTTATTTTCATTGTGAAAAATAACATTGAAAAGAAAGATTTTAATTTTTGGAATAATGACGCAAGATCGAATTAAATGCTGAATGCTAAATTTTTTGCCTAAATAAAATCTAGAAATTTTCTCTAATCAGTTTTTGATGAGGCTCGTAATTTGCGTTTTAATGGCAACAAATTACATTAAAAACCACAAATTTGAATTTATGAAAAAACACCCCACAAGCTAGGTACAGTGAAATTCTTAACGGCAAACACTTTCACGCAAAACAGAAGTCCCGGGCGCAATCACCAAATTACAGATCTTAAAGGTTCGATCTGTAATTCTAAACGGTTTATGCACAAACGCGGCGGAAGAACAAAGACTGAGCGCAAAGCGCGAGACCTAAAAGAAGCGCACCCATGCAGCGGGCAGATTTTTAAAAATAATTTATATTGTATTACAGTACGTCACAAAAACATATAAAATTTTTATTTATTTGACTTTTATGGCATTTATTTATGTATTTTTTGGCACTGATTCGGAAATTTGACATTATTTTATTTCGTAGTAGCAATATTTTCGGAGATGTTCAAAATTCAATGTTCAGTTTCACATAAAAAACAAAAAACCATGTTGCGTAAACATCAGGTCATTTTCGCTTTTTAAACCTGTTTTTATGAAAAACGCGAGAAGATAGAACATTTTCGCCTTCAGATACGTATTCTAAAGAAAAAATACTGGAATGTCCAATCCATTATTGATAAAAAAAATCTTTTCACTCCATGAGTTCTCCATGAGTTCTCTCTTTTTTAGATTTCTTTCATGATAATGGATTATCAAACCGTCCGATTGAATAATCCTCATGTGCGATTCTATGTTTTCAAAGGACTGCGTGATATCTAAAACTTATATGGAAATTATATCACGTTTATTATTATTTCAAGGCAACTATACGTACTTCAAGTTTTAAACATTCAAATGACCGAAATATTATATCACTAATAGTTGCCGAGTTTCACATGCTGAGTTATGGCTTTAGCTGAAGTTAGCATTACTACAGGTTTTTAACTAAAATTACCAGGCACAAAATTTAGTTTTTGCGGCATATATGAGCACTAAATAAGCACTGAATTCCTGCGCCAAGTACAATGTGATTCCACTTATAGTTGCCGAGTGTCACATACAAGAGTCATCTGAATCCAGCATCTCTACACGTTTTTGTTAAAAAAAAGTGCCCGGATTTTGTGCATAGCACGAATCCAGAGCACTTAATTAGCACTGAATTGCTGCGCAAAAGTGAATTTGATACCACTTATAGTTTCCGAGTTTCGCGTACCGGAGTTGTGGCTTCAGCTGAAGCTAGCATTACTACATATTTTTCACCAAAATTTCCGGACACCAAATTTTTTTCTGCAGCATAAATTAGCACAAAATAAGCACTCAATGATAACATAGCGCCCATATCGATATGACAATGTTGTGATTCCAACTACCGGGACTTGAAATGTTTGTATTTTTTGGCTAGTTTAACAAAGTACCTAATTTTTTTAATTGCAATTTCAATATTGTTGTCGGTCCCCGTGTGAAAAAATTTGGTGGCGCTGTATTGTTTCTGTCTAGTCCGCCTTGAGTCCACACTGGCGCGCCACAGGCTGACTGTCCAGTGACTAGACTGGGATGTAACGCTCGGATCGACTAGTTTCTAGACAGATCGGCTATTTTGATAAAAAAAATAATGAACAATTAAATACTACAATTATTTTTTATACGATAAACGTCCAATATATAGATTTTCCAGTTGATTGAAAATATAAAAAAGTTTTTGTAAAAAAAAAAAATTTAGAAATGAGTTTCCGCAAATCTCTTGTACATGCGCCGGATGTCGAACTTCTGATGTAACTTCCTATTATATTGTTGTAACTTTGTCCCGTCGCCTTAATACCTCGGCCATCTAAAAGTTATATTTTCTTTCATTCTGTCGGATATGCAATTCAATTCATTACATCCCAATATTTATTGCAATAAAACATGTACAATTTTTAAACATTCAAAGTGCTTGATGTGTGAATAAATCATTGAGAATAATAGCGTTTGTATGATTTGACTTGCGATTAGACTATGAAATGATGATTGTTTATTATTTCAAATAATTAATACGTTAGGCTTAATTATCCTTTACGCAATAAATAATTACAATAAATTAAATGAGTCATTTATAATAATATTTGATTTTTTGCAATATCGTCAATATTATATATAGCATTATACATATTATAATTATTATAAATTTAATAAAAATTTATTAAAACTCTGATATACCTATGATTCAATTAAAAGAAAATGTTTTTGAACATTCTTAAAAAAATCGTTTTTAAAAATACAGTTCTTGTATTAAGATTTCGATCACCTTCAACAATTATTGCCTACTATCGTAAATATGTAAAAGTGTACAATTAATTATTGCTGGAGCATCTGTGCAATTGCGTATTGTAATTTCTTCAATCTTTTATTCAAAAATGATTATTTTCTGAATTCACCTCTGTAATTTTTGCTTGAGTCCAAACCGTGATTCTATCTAGAAACTAGCTGAAATCGGAACAATCTTTATATATTCAAATTCGTAACGAACTCCCAGATAGCGCCAAGACTAGGACTAGACAGCGCCAGTGTAGCGCCTGGCTAGTTTTGCGTGAATAGACAGGCTTGAGAAAAACTGTACTGGCTTCAGCATGATTCAAGACTGCCACGAAATTTTCCCAAACGGGTCGTGCAAAGTTTTGCAAATTTAATATTTCTAAGATTTTGACATTTCCAACATTTGCTACCCAAAAACGCAACATTTGCTGTTGTCGCAGGAATTTTATGAGTCAAATTGCCAAGTTGTAAATAAATTCCAAATATAATATGACGTTGGTAATAAGTTATTTATCACTCAGTGCAATTTGCAAAATGTTTGTAATTTTTCGCTCGTTTACAAAAGTAACTAATTTGTTCAATTGCAACTTTAATATTTTTGCCGGAGCCTAGGAGTCGAATTGCAAAAAATGTAACAATTATATTAAAAACGATAATTTGCGTTATGTATTTAGTTTTGCAAATCATACAATAGTTTCTTTTCAATGGAAAAAAAGAAGAAACAACATTGTGCATAACCATCGGTATTTTCGCTCAGGAGTGTTTAACAAAATGTTAATTTGTTTATAATTAACAATGTTGCCGCATCAAGAACGTTTTGAAAATTTAATACAGGATAGAGACTGAGCTTATAGTTACTCAAGTTTGCAAAATGTTTTGAATTTTCGTGGAGAAATGGGGGGAAAACTTTGCAAATTAATTTTTTGAAACAAAATGGCGACCCGACCACGTTAAACATATAAAAACACAAATGTACCATTTTTTTTAAGAACTTCGGAATTTTTGTAAATTGACTCAATTTTTATGTCTAATTCCACTGGCCTGAAGCCTCAGGAGTCAAAATTGGTAAAACAGCCAATGTTTAAAATGTTGTGTTTGGTATTTAGTGAAATTATCTTTAGAAGATGTGGTTTAAAGATTTTTTCGAGCACGTGTGGACTTTTTAAATATAGAAATGCACTAGAAAGAAATAGACAAGATCTAGGAGTCGATATGAGATTTACAGTCATTTTTTAAATTTTGGAATTTGGTATTTGACATGATACATTTTTTTCACCTGCAATTTCAGAATTTTTTTCTATGTTTGGAGTTCTTAAAATTAGTAATACACGAGAAAAAAATGCGCTAGACTCAGGAGTCGAAATTACAATTACAGTGGTTTTTATAAATTTGGAATTTGTCATTTAATAGAATTATCGTCTTCACTTGTGATTTTATAATTTTCTTGAGCATGTCAGGAATTTCTAAGCATAGAAATACTCCAGAAAAAAATTGGGAAGGCCCAGGAATAAAAAAAATAAAATAAAAAATTACTTTTATTCTAATTTCGACTAGTGGGTATTGTGAATTTACATTTAAAAACCTCACACGTGCTCAGAAATATGTTTAATCCACAAGTTATAAAGATTATTTCATTAAATACCAAAATCAAGATTTTAAAATTAAATGGGAATTATTTTTCAGAAAAATGATTGATTTGAATCTCCAAAAAATTAAGAAGATTTTTCTGAAATTTAGGTATGCAAAGAAAATTAAACCGCAAGAAAAGTCTAAAACTCTGCAAAGAAAATTTTTCATCCTTTTTTTCGCGAACGGGTAACCAAGCTGCACGTGGATCGATTTCAAATTAATTATACTTCTTTAGAACCCTAATACGCTAATTTTACGCATTGTAGCGATATCAAATTCCAAAAGTATTTATTTTGGACCCACTCCACTGGGAAATTGGAAAAGAATTTTATTATTTACCGAGCTTACCGTAAAAAGTAGTAAATAGAAATAAATAGGGCCGGATTTATGACGAATCTCACAAATCCCTGTAAGACTGAAGATGGTTTGAAATCGCCATCGTGTCACAGAAAATTGGACACTTGAAGAGACAGGTGCACTACCTGAGGTGGCAATGTCGCCTTCATGCCGGAACCCTTCCCCCTCGCCATAAACTGCAACTGAAATATTGCACCTTCCAAAAGGAAAAACAACAGCCCTATTGGGTACCTATTGTTATGTTCAAATCGAGTTCCAACAGTATATTCTGTTTCAATCTTTGGACTTAAAAATTTTTTAAATTCAATTCATTTAATTTAAAATTGATTAATTTAATTTAATTTAGTTTAGAAAAAAAATTAAAATTCAAAATTTAATTTAATTTTTAAATTTTAATATCTAGGTTTAACCCCCTAATATTTGTAGATCATCCTTCTAATTTCTATTTGTTTCAGCGTATACTATAAAACTGAATAATGGATGATATATATTTAGTAATAAAGAAAATTACATTTTTCTCAAATGGATGATTTTAGCACTCTTTCAACATAATATACTCAATTTTCAAGCGATATTCAAGTTGAAATATATCAAGAATTATTGAAGCTTCTGTTTGGAAACTATACAAATTTGCAACAGTAGTCAGTATACGATTGAAATGTAGATTTGTCAATTTTTTAATATTCTAATTTGAAAATATTTAATTTCTAATGTTCTCTTCAAAATGTTTAGCCAATAAGTGTTACAAATTAAAATAGTGCAATTTTGAAAAATCTGTTTTCGGAAAGAAAATCGTAAATGTCTTATAACCGAAAGCCTAAGATGGAAATAAAGAATAGGTGAATTTAAAATATTATGAATAAATTTGTGTTATATTAGCCGTTGGGACTATTTTTATATTTATATACTGAAGACGTTGGACATGTTATTTTAGGCAATCAGCGAAAAGGTTCAAAAATATTTCAAGAGGGAACGTGCATTTTTTATGAGCTAGCTGTAAATGCCTGGATTTTTATTTCATAACATTGAAGAAATTTGAAAATACGTTATTAAATTTCTTCAAATATCAAGATATTAACAATTTTTCGAAACAATAATTGATAATGCCTAATTAAAAGCATTCGGAAAAATTTTCGTCAGATGCTCTCGAAATAGGAAAATTTTGAAAGAAACTTTCCAAAATTGGACAGTTTCATTAGAAAGGAGTTTTTGTTGTATCAGTACTACTTCAAAGCATTCATAATTAAAAAATTTTATTTCTAATTGAAGAATCTCGAAATCGAAAGATTTCAGATTAAAATTTCGAGAACGGGACAATTCAAAACTGTTCAAAACTGAATAATTTCAGATTAACATTTTCAAAATTAGATCATATAAAATTCAACTAAATTCGAGTTGTGTTATTTATCATTCGAAGCGTTCAAATTTTAATAATTTAAAATTTCAAACTTTGGAATTGCAACAATTCAAAATTAAAAGTGATTATAATCCTGCAATTAGAAACTGAAAAACTGAATTGAATTGTTCAAAGTCAAAGCTTCTGAAATTTCAGAATTTTAAGTTGTTAGTACAAGCTGAAAAAATTTTCAATTATATAGACTTTTACAATTGAATTATTCTAAAAAATGTAAGAAATAAAGTAATTTTGAGCACGCAACAATAAAAATAAAAACATTTCTAATACGGAGGGTTGAAAATTGAGCAAATCTCAAATCATTTAGAACTGATCCAATTTTTAATTACTTAGAATTTCGATATTATAACGTTTGTATACTCTTCACCTTTAAATTTTAAATTGTTTCAAGTACATTAAAATCGTCTCAAAATTAATATTCTGCAAATTGTCAACTATACTTTCATAAATTTCAACAATTCAATTTCAATTGCAAAATTACTACTGTTGAAAGAGAAAGATGGAAAATTCAGCGTTCAACATGAGAATTGGAAACTCTAAAATTTTAACCAGTCTGAATTCAAAAAATTTATTCAATTACCAAGGTCTCAATTTCATATCAAACAATTTTCATCTGTTTTGATTCTAATTAACATATAATTTCTAACTTTTTAAATGTAAATCGTTTAGCTTTCAACACTTGATTCAGAATCATTATTCATTCTTCGAATCTTCCAATCAAATATATTTGAAATGATTCATTCGTGAAAATCTTCAACTAAAAGTTTAAATATTATTACGTTGGAAATTTTTAAATATAATGCAAAAGAAGATCTCTATGCTTCCATTTTTTTTAAATTGCACCATTTAAATGAAAATAATATCAGAAAATATTTGTATTTAACATTGAAACCAAACAACTCAGCAAAATTTTGCAATTTTAAATGATTTAATAGTGTAACTAAATTACCATTTTCAATATGTATGTAATATTGTATCATTATTTTAGTTGGCTGAATTAATTTCCAGACGGGCAGGCTGTGCATGCTCAAGGCATAGAATCATTTTTGCAAGAAATATATGTTTTTTTTGAAGGATTTTAGACGACACGCATTTCACAAATTTAAAGAAAATTTCATTCTAAAGATGGGAGTATTTGAACTTTCAAAACCTGTGATGCCCTTTATCAAGAATTTATCGAGAGGAAAAAATCGATATGTGCAGTATCTAAAACAACATAGAAATTTTACATGGTCTTTTCGACTCTGATAGATCTTTTCATTCTAGTTTGAAAACTATATTAATATCATATATATTAATGTCAGATAGTTGCGCTTTTTTCCTGAAATTTTTAACTTTTTGGCACCCTTCACTTAGTGATGTGATAATCAATGCAAGTTAATGAAAATAGTTGTTTAAACAATTTACTATTTTTAAAAACTATCTCCTCTCAGATAAGTGTTAGAAAGTTCCGGTTTTTTCTGAAATGGTTGACTTTGCTTTGCCTTGTTAGTTATGAACAAATACTATACATATAAACATGAGAGAAAAACATATTTTGAACAATCTTTTTTTTTCGTGAGTATATTTTGCTGGGGGGGGGGGCTGATATCAAAATATGTTTGATTACAAATTTTTCTCCTACGCTCTGCAATGAACTTTTGGTTATAATTGAAAACAAAATTGTTACAAGTCATATGCATACCTAGTCCTCCCACCTACTCTATTTCATTCCTTGTTTGTGTCTCTTGTGTAAGATAGCTTTATTGTGAATAATTTTTTCAAAACATTGCGAAAAGAGCAAAAATAATTCACTTAAAAAAGTAAAATATCATTTCAAAAATTATTTTTGTTGAGGTTCACTTGTTATTTGTTCATCACTGAAAAGTCAAAGCAAAATCAAGATTACAAACAAAAAAAACTTTCTACCATTACTCTTAGCACTTACGTGAGTGAAGATAGTTATAAACAATTAAAAATTATTTTAAAAATTATGTTCGTTGAACTGGCTTTAATTGAAAATTGAACACAAAATGAAAAATTAAAAACAAACTAGAATTGTCTAGCATTGTTTAAGAACCCCAAAAAATCATGATTAGCGCTAAAAACTCGCAAAACCCATTTTTTCACGTATGGGTTTTTTTGGGACCCTATAAAACAGACTTAGGTACGTGATATTTGATAATGACATCGTGGGTGTGGTGAGCCCACACTTGTAGTTATTTATAACTACAAGAAAAACCTAGAAACACTACCCGAATCGGGTAGTGTCACGCCTACCCTGAAAGGGAAATGGTTTAATGGTATAGAATATATTTGACTTGTATTCTATGGCTATTTGTGAAGAGAAGTATTGAGTTTCAACTCCATTCAGCTAATATTGACGATTCTAAATAAAATGTACAAAAACGTCTCTTTTCCTGATGGGAAATACGTACTAAACTTCAAGGGCTTGCGATACCTCTGAATATCATTTTTTTTAACCGAAAAAATGTATTTTTTGTGTGTATTGAAACAAATTTCCGGTAACAAATTTTGACCAACCTCAATTGTATATTGTCTCCGACGAGACGCATTTTCTCCAAGGAAGGATCCCCCTTTCCCCTTGCGGAGCTAATATTAAAATATTTGCAACTCCAAATTTTTCTATTACGTTTTACAATAAACTTCTTGTTGTAATGCAAAACAAAACTTTCACAAGTCATTAAATGACCTAGTTCTACCACCTCACTAAGTTTAAAGTGGACAAAAAGTTAAAAATTTGAGAAGAAAACCGCAACTATCTGGCAATAATATGGATGAAGATAGTTATAAACAACAATAATTTGTTCGTACAATTATTTTTGCTCAACTCAAATGATTATTAGGTCACTCCAGGTGAAAAATAGACAAATAGTTGAAAATTTCAGAAAAAACAGTAACTTTCTACCATGAAGCAAAGATAATATCATTAGCAATAATAATAAATTGTTCGAACAATTATTGTTGTTATATTTAATTGAATATCACTTTACTTTAATCAGAAATTAGAAAAAAAGTCAAAAATGTTACAGAAAACCGCAACTTTCTAGCATTTATCTAAGAGAAGATAGCTAATAACAATAGTAATTTGTTTAAACAATTTTTTTCTGAACCAAAATGAATATTAACTCATTTTAAGTGATAAGTGGACAAAAAGTTACAAGTTTTAGAAAAAACCGCAGTTTCTAGCATTATTGAAAGAGAATATCTTTAACAATAATAACAAATATGTTAAACAATTTTTTTATCAACATAAATTATGTATCAACTCGCTCTCATTGAAAATTGGACAAAAAGTGCAATTTAAAAAAAAAAACGCGACTTTCGAACTCTATTCTAACCGAAAATTGTTAAAAACAATAGTAAATTATTTGAACAATTTATTTAGGCATCTAATTGTCAGTATAAATTAGTATTTCATGTATCAGTAGAAATTTGAATTTAAAAACCCGCAAGCAAATCATAATTAGCGCCAAAAACGAATTTACGAGAGATCTCTGAAGCGACATATTATAATAAATAACTGTTTATAAAATAATTTCTTCTAAACTAATGATATTTCGAATGAGCTTAGTTCTCTGATTATGAATAAATTGTCAGATCACATAGATACCTGGGAGACATGGACGCCAGGTAAGAATTCTACCTCCCAGATGTGGCAACACCGCTTGAGGTGAGAACGTATAACGTCTAACGCGCTTCCTTATATATAGAGGAGGTCACTTCGTACATCCAGTATCACAAATATATATAAATTCCAAAATGAAAAATTGTTACCCCTCTTTTGAGAAACCTGATCAGAAGGCCCCCCTCAACGTATATATGCATATAAATTTCAAATATTTTCACGGAAAAAAGCGGAGGCGAGAACGTAGGGTCAACTACACGGAGGTGACAACGTACAGTCTATACATATATATATATATACATAATTCTAAGTTTGTCATAAGGACAACCGCAGACTTTCGCCAAGAGCAAGTGCTAATCTGAAAAATTGCACCCGCTCGCATCGAAATCGCGGTAATATTTCAGCTGTAACCACGTCTCACGAACGTGAGATAGGTGGTTACAGTCTGCGACGAATTCAATACGATGATCCGGTAAAAGTCTCGCGCACCCTGAGGACACGGAGCGACTCAAGAACGACTTTCAGGCTATTAACCAGTGAAATCTGGGCACCTCTAGGAGCGCCGAATATCAAGACCATTAGCTTAACAAAATATTCCGGGTATAACCGTCGCAACTCCCTTATAAGATCTGTATTGGGAACCGCTCAGGTCGAATGCGCCACCTGGTGATGAAATTTCGAAGTTGTCACGACGAGAGACTTTCTACTAGTAAACATGTTAGAGATACCCGTATAAGACATATATTTAAAAATAATCAGATTTTTTGTATTATTTCGCGTAATTCGAGTGTTTTTCAAAATGAATATTGAAAGTGGAATGCGTTTTGAATGAAGAACTACTAAAATTAAGGCTTTCTGCTGTGTTTTTCGCTGTAATACTATGGCCCGACGAGATCCTACTGTAAGATTTCACAACTTTCCCTAAACAAAGGTATAAAACATAAATGTTCAAATGTTCTATAGAAAAATGTTTATAAGGAAACCAAGTTTCGTTATAAACATGAGGAATTGGAATCATGATGGAAGGAATAAATTTTATCTCTAACACTTTCAAGAACGAAATTTATATTAAAAATAAATATCGCAAGTTGCGCTCATACTTCGTGGACAATTTAAATATATTCAAAAATATATGAACGTTTTATTGGAATTATGCACGAATAACACTTTAAAGAACGACATTTTTATTCGAAATAAACATTGCAAGTTGCATTCAAGTTTCGCGAACGTTTTAAAATATAATAAATAATATATTAACTTTTTTATTATATATACGCTGTCCTCAAACAGAAAAAAAAACAGTAAAAACGTTGATTTGCATCCGAATCCTGCTTTTTTGCAATCACAATTTTTGTGCGTCCAGCGCACAAATCGGAAATCACAAAGTTGCCTCACATGAAATTTCGCATGTAATTGTACCACTATCTACACATAACCTTACTAACATGTTGTCAAATAACAGTGCACTTGTTAAATTGATTTCCATTTTGTGATTTTACAATCGAAACTTTAAATTCGTCTTTCTTAACAGTAAACTGATCTTCTTGTCTAAAAATTCAACTACATGCCTAAAAGTTGAACTAGACACTTTGTTAAAATTTTATTTTATCAATTGTGTAGAAAATTTCAGTTCTTTCGAATCTCTGACACTATGTGCGCCGCTGACTCTGAAGTGATATTAATGTTTCAAATAATTGGAAATTGTTCTTCCCAAAATATACCACTCTCAGCATTTCTTAGCTTCGTCATTAATTCCAGAAAATAATAAATTTTTACGATTCACAGAGCATAAATATTGTTGAAACAAATTAAAATTGTTTACATAATTTCCAAGTTTCCTAAACAAACAAATATTACTCTTAACATATGTGCATTGCATTTGCTATTTTTCATTTTTCAGCTCAACTTTCAAACACAATTCAGGGAAATTGGGATTATTAGGAGGGTCAAAATTGGAAGTTATATGGTGGAAACTACTCTTTCTATATTTATTAAGGGGTGACTAATCTTTAATTTACAAACAGTTTGCACAAGTACTTCCTTCTTCCATTTTTTCGAAACAATGAAAGAAAGAAAGAAGCCTTAGGAACCATAATACACTGACTTTGTAATGTAATTACCAGTTACATGCATTTTGAGCTGACTTCGGATTAGAAAAAAATATCATGTTTAGTTTAGATATTTGTCAATTCAAATAATGGTACATCGACTGCAGAGAATCGTCACTTTTTCCATTTTGCTCACTAGTTCGTCACTTACATTAATCTCATCGAATTATTAAACTGTTGTGGTGGCTTACAACATTTGCGTACCTATAACGATAAAAGTGTACTAATGACAAATATGAAATTGAAATCTATTAACCATTCTGTAAGAAAATTACTGGAGTTTCTCAAGGCAGAATAAGATTAGAAATACACGTCTCTCAAAAAAGTCCTTTTTCATGTCAGGTTATATTTTTTTACGTAATAAATCATCTGATCTACATTTTTCGTGGAAATCGATTAAATGTGGACAAATCCTTTAAAATCCCTTGAAACATGATGAAATCATCCTTTAAAAGTCAATAAAATCCTTTAAAATTTAAATAAAAATTTTGAAATCTCTTAAAATCGTTGCATCATAAGAAATCTTTTCAAATTTCTGAAATCGCGAGAAATCATACGAAATCTTTGTAAATCGCTTGAAATACCTCAAAATAATTAAGATCTTCGGCAATCTTCAAAACCCTTTGAAATTTGTTCAAATTTAGTAAAAAAAACGTTCAAAAACTACTTCGCACTGCCAGGGGGTGAAAAATTTTGTTGTAAACTTATCGTTTTAGTTGAAAATTCCACTATTGAATTTTCCATTAAAATTCACCTTTTTTGGTTAAAAATTGCACTATTGAATATTTCATTAAAAATTTAACTTTTTTGATGAACATTGCACTGCTTGGTTGCAAGTTCAACTACGTTGCCTAAACTTTATTTTACTGGTGAAAGAGTTAACTCTTTTATGCCAATTAATTTTTTTACTGAAAATTCAGGGATTCTATTTTTGTCTTAAAATTGATCATTGTTATCAAGAAGATGATACTTGATCTCGACGCTATTTGTTCATTTTGTGAACGAATGATATACAAAATTTTATTACTGATAAATTATAAATAAAAAAATACTATGGACAACACTAGGCAGAGAAAAATCGATTCTTTCCTAATAAATCTTTCTAAAATTATGTTGTCAGAATTTTTAAGTTGTTTGTTTATAAAATTAACAGATAATACCGAAGACACCTTCCTATGATCTACTACTCATTGCACACACCTCTGCGCAACTGAATTCAAAAACATAATGAAAATAGGAACGTTGTTTATCAAATGATAGACGAAAGAAATGAATCAAAATTTGTTCATTTTTTGCATTGTCATACAATTTTCAACAATAAAAATTCAAAAATCCATTTTACGTATCAGTTGCAAATTCAATACAAAATTTAGAAAAAAACAGAATCGAAAATTAATCAAGAATTGTGTTCTACAAGTTATCGTTAACTGTATATTTGATTTCGCCCCACTGTGTATGTCGTTGCGCGTTGATACTGAGGCTACGCGACTGCACTAAAAAATTAATATCACCGAAAGTTGACAAGAGTCTTTTAATTTCGCTTTTGACGCAAAAAATCATAAGCAATCAAAAAATATATATATATATTTTTTTTAATTCAACATCTCTTAGCGCTTAGGGCGATATGGTATTTTCCAAAATCTCGTGTCTGGAAACTCAAAATCGTGTAACTCTCTGAATTTTGAATACTCGAAAAAAAAATTTGAATTACCTTATGGGGATTAGCAAAGGATGAAAGGAAAGAAGCCTTAATAACGATAATACATTGGCACTGATATCTTTTTATTTAATTTTGATCAGACTACGGATTACAACGGATATTATACTTTCGTTTATCTTTTTTTTTATTGAATTAATGATACACATACTGTAGAGAATCTTCATTTGAAACATCTTCCTTGAACGAACGTGCGAAGATTAAGAATCTTTTACCAACATGACATTCTTTCATTTCACTTGCGCTCATATTGTCAACTGCACCGCTTATCATATTTATTTTTATTCTCGAATGCCTACTATCTGCTCTATATATTCCACAAAGACTCCCAGTATACTCCAGTATTGCAAAAACGTCACCATTGGATGTTGATAATACAATATATTCTCGGGCTGGCACCGGCACGTAGGTATTACGTCCTGATAAAAATACAATTCGTTTTTCGACAGGAATAACGTATCTTCGAAATTCGAATCTTCGGTTCTGATTAGTCTGGGGAATGAGCCGAATAAATCCAAGTTTTGCAAGCGTACATCCAAGTACTTCATGAGTTGGAGGCCTGCCCGGAGGAGATCTGGAACGAACAGGAGGCTCCTGAGAAGAAGTTTGTTCAGGTGAATGTTGTCTGGCAGAAGAAGAAGAACCAGGATTAGGTTCGCCACTGGGATTCCATACGGACTGTAGTGAATCGGAATTTGCAATAGCTTTAATAAAAAGGTTCGGGAAGATTGGATGATTCTTGCCTACTGGACAATCCCTTAATTCATCTGGAGTCAAATTATGAACTGCGCCGCTTATCATATTTATTTTTATTCGCCAATGAGTTGCATCTGCCCTATAGATTCCACGAAGAGTCTCACTATAATCCAACATTGCAAAAACATCACCATTGGATGTTGATAATACAATATATTCTTGTTTTGGCACAAACAAATAGCTCAGCTGATCTATTCGCATTCGAATTGATATATTAATAGGAAAAACGTATCTTCGAAATTCAAATCGCTTGTTCTGATTTGTGCGAGGAATAAGCCGAACATACCCAAGTTGTTCCATTGCAAATCCAAGTACATTATCAGAAGAAGGCCTGCCCGTAGTCCGGTCAGGTGAATGTTGCCTGGCAGAAGAAGAAGAACTAGGATTACGTTCGCCTTCGGGATTCCGTTCGAACTCTAGCGTATTGTAATTTGCAAAAGCTTTAAAAAAACTTTGTGGGAAGATGGGGTAATCACTGCCTACTGGACAAATCCTAATTTCATCTGCGGTCAAATCATCCACTGTGCCGCTTATCATATTTATTTTTACTCTCGAATAATGTCCTTGTGTCCTGAATATACCTCGAAGAACCCCGCTATACTCTAATACTGCAAAAATGTCACCATTGGGTGTTGATAATACAATATTTTCTTGGATTGGCACGGGCCTATAGCAATTGTGTTTTACTCGCAATTGAATTAATTTATCGGCAGGGAAAACGTATCTTCGAAATTCGAATCGAAGGTTCTCATTTGTGCGGGGTATGAGCTGAATATATCCAAGTTGTTCAAGTGTATATCCAAGTACTTTAATAGAAGGAGGCCTACTAGCAGGAGACCTGGACCTGGTCCTAGAAGGAGCCTCCTCTGGGAAAGTCCAGTCAGGCAAATGTTGTTTTCCAGCAGAAGAAGAAGAAGGACCTGGATTACGTCTGCTAATAGGATGCCCGCCGGACTGTGAACTGCATTCTGCAAGAAAAAATAGAAGAATTAATTTTTTATCAGCACATTTTTGTCTCATATCTTTGGCTGAATTCAATGTTTCTTTGCACAAAGCATCTTTCTTATGATTCAATCAAAGGTATGCGAAATAATTCTGAAATATAATGACTCGCCACCATACATTTTTCTTGTTAAATAAACACATATTTTTTGTAGAAAACGAGTGCATAAGCGATTCGACAATCTTAATGACAATGAACGATTTTCTGCAATACGAAAACCTCCTTGAAATGAACAGTTTTTTATATATCCAATTCTTTGACAAATATCTTTTTACTTGGTTCTTACTGTCAAATAATACTTTCCGAACAATCGTTTCAAATATGCCATATAAAGAATTGAATTGCACTTATTTCAAAATTTTGTAAGAAGTGTTGAGCGTCAAAACTTCCAGGCTAAAACAATCATCAATCATCCCCTTCTATATTGACGTAATTGTAATTAATGAAATTTCAGTTTTCAAATCCATTTTTAAGGAAATTAATTATTTCTTCATTCTTGTTTTACATTTTTCTACTATGAAGAACTTTTTAAAATTTACTTATTATATTTTATAACTGGGACACCGTATGTGAAATTTTCTTAGAAAAGTTTGGCAATTATTGTTTGGAAATTATGGTTAAAAAGTAACACATTTCGTTCAAAAGTTGAACTATTTTCTTGAAAATTTATATTTTTTGCTTGAAAATTCAACTACTTCCCGAGTAAAAATAATTCGTCTTGGTTAAGTCTTCATCCAAGACATAGCCAAGATATAGCCAAGACGTGTTTGTAAGTCTCGCCCCTGGCCGCGAGCGAGACATCTGTTTGGTGGAAAATTGAAAAATTAATTTGTTTAGGTTCTACCATCTAGTTGAAAATGCACCTTTGTTGGTTAGAACTCATCTTGTAGTTTCAAATTCACCTTTTTAGGTTGATGATTCAACAATCTCCGAATGGATTCGTCTCTGTAGCTTGAAAATGAAGCTATTTGATTAAAAATTCTATTGCTTATTATTGATGAGTATATGTTTTCAGCGCGAGTCGTAAGAACCGATCTTAAGTGCCGCTTTCCAAGTTCGCAGGCATCACCGAACATAAAAGTGTGAATGAAGTCGGCCTGGAAGTCAGGAAACCTGATTTCCAAAAATATTGCTCTTATTACATTCTTGTTTTAAAAATAATTGCACTTTTCGCGGACGAATGAAAATGTATTTTTCTTGACTAAGAATAAAGCACTTGGCACCGATCGAAAAGTCGCCATAAATAAATAAAAATAAATAAAGTGCACTGTGATCCTAACCATAGTTCACAAGTTGTGAGGTAGAAAATCCCGTCTTGAATTTCTTTCATGAAACCATTTCTTGAATTAAAATTTGAAATATACTTCGACGCCTCCATTCAATATGAGTCTATCTGCGGACAGCGCCGTGTAGGAGACTATGCGCTGTGTATAAGCATAGGGAATAGTCTCATACAGAGCGCTGTAAGCACATAAACTCATATTGAATGGAGGCGTCAACTTCTACATCAGGATTGAATTTAAATTATTAATATTCAAAACTAATTTTATGCTGAAATAAATTCAAGATGCAACTTATTTTCTTATTTATCACATTGGAAATCTTGTTAATGCTTTAACTTAAAAATTAATTTGATTCCTATATTTCGTTTTCTTCAACAAAAAAACTATGGTTGATGTGTCAAGTTCTTCATTTTCATTTACGAAAAATATGTTTTTAATCGTCCGCGATGAGTCTTATCATTTTTAAAATATTAATTAAGTAAGCGAAAAGTTGTTTTAAATCTAGTGTCTCAATTTATAGCTGGAATTTACTCATACTTTTCTGTTTTCCCATTGCTGCTAAGGACGCAGAAGACGACAGCTTTAATTCCATCGTAGGATAAACTTTTGCTAAAAGAACTACCATGTATTTGGTGCGGGGTTTTTTGTTTTAAATATCTTTCATAGGAAGCGTAGATTTTTTGTTTCAATCCTGAAAAATAAGATTGAAAAGAAACAATAAGAATACTCCCGTATGGGACATTGGCGATAGATAGAAAGAAAGCCTTAAAAACCATAATATATTGAAGTTTTAATGTTTTAACATAATTTTGATTCGACTGCAGATTTGAAATCGGTTTTCTAGAATATCAAAGACTTTCAAATATTTGAAGGTGTCTTGGACAAGCAAAAACAGAATTCGGAAAAAATTGCAAATGGAATAGGAGGCGGATTGAATCGATCAATTTTTATTTGTGGTAAGCTTAGCATATATTGAAAATTATGGATATATTTTATTATTATAATTACCAATAGAATTAAGGATGACCGCCAAAGTCAAAACGAAAGAATAAAACATCCTTCTTTTTTCAACGTAGAGAAAAACTGATACAGTGTTTTGTAGTTATCACAGTTTCATAGATTATTTTAAAGAAAAATAAATTATTTGCTAACTAAGTTGAACCTGATCTTACAAGTTATATAATCTTATCAGTTTCAGGGTAGGCCTCTTTCACATTTTTTATTATCATCATTAAAATTATTATTATCAGTATTTTTATCTGATTATCAAACTGTTGAGGTGGCTTACAAAATCGTACCAACCCAATAAAACTGTGCTGATGACAAATATAAGATTAGAATCTATTTACCATTCAGTAAACAAATTTCTTGAGTTTCTTAAGATAAAATAAGATTGAAAATACGAGTCTCAAAAAAAGTCCTTCTATTTTCTTTCAGGTTATATTTTTTGTATATGATGAATCATCTGATTTAAATTGCTCATGGAATATTTTCTGATAAATTTATCTTTGTAGTCTTTTCTAGGTCATAGGTATGTAATGACAATGTATGTCTATGCCGTTGAAATTGTTACATCATAGATGAATGATAGCTATTAAATATTAGCTCATAGATATTTAATGGCTATTTAATGAACATGTAATGGCTATGTAATGGGATATGCAATAGAATCATTATATTATATTATATCTATATTATTATAATATTATTGTATTATTATATTCACCAATTAAATTAAGTATGGCCACCAAAGTGAAAACAAAAGTATAGACAGTCCTCATTTTCTCATAGTAGAGGTAAAACTGATTAATGTTTCAATAAATAATTTGGTGAGGATATAATATAATTTGGTATAATGAATATTCAAGTACTTCATGAGAGTAAACATAGATACAAGCAGTTGTTATCTCACTTATAGGTGAGATAACGACATTAGAGGCGTCATTATTGTCCTTCTGAGATATTGATATCTCTTTACATTTTTTATTATTATCATCAAAACTCGAGGTTTTCGGAATCACTAATTGGAAAAAAATGCTGCGCTTTTTTTATGGCCTCCATAGAAAAAATTGGAAGTTCACTGAAATTGCAACTTATATAAAACTTGATATGTTTTATAACTCGAGCTCCAATAGAAACATGCAGACACCCAAAATGGTTCCTTTGGAAACCTTGAGGATAACGACAGGAAGGCCTGTTCAGAAACAAAACTCTTGCAAAATAGGCTTGGTAATTTAGGGATCGATTCACAGTTATCGACCAATCATCAAGCCATTATGTCTATTCTAATTTCGATAATATTTTGTGCATTAATTCTCTTCATTAAATTATATCCATCAGAGCTTGAAATTGGGTTCCTTTAGATGTCCAACTAGAGTCTCCTTCAGAACTCCTTCAGAACTCAGTTTTTTCTCTGGTGAAGGAAAGGGCGAGTTCGTTAGCCAGCCATTTTTTCCCAACGGTTCTAGCTTAACCATCTAAAATGCTTTATGAAAAATAAAAAATTCAATTTCATCATCATAATTTTTTAGTATCAGCAGGTAATAGATTAAGGGAAGGTACAGGATAGGATCATCCGACTTTCTCGACTTATTTGAAAAAAATTCAACTTTTTGAAGTTTAAAATTAAAGTGGTTAAAAATTAATTTTATTAATTAAAGAGCCATCTCTTTGGTTGAAAATTTAACTATTTTTTTTAAATCATTTTAATCATTTATTAAAATTTTTAGCTAACAATTCAACAATATTGTTATGAATTTATATATTTTGTTTTAAATTCGTCTTTTTGGCAGTAAACTGATCTTTTTACTTAAAAATTCAACTACATGCTTGAAAAATGAAGTACATTGTTAAAATTTCATTTTATTAATTGTCTAGAAAATCTTAGTTTTTTCGAATCTCTTCCACTATGGGCGCAGCAAACTGTGAGGTGATATTAATGTTTTAAATAATTTCAAATTGTTTTTTACAAAAAATATCACTCTAAGCATCCATTAGCTTTGTCCTAAATTCCAAAAAATAATACATTTTGATGATTGACAGCGCATAAATATTGTTCAAACAAATTAAGATTCTTTACATGATTTCCAAATTTCCTGAACAAACAAATATCACTCTCAACATTCGTTCATTTCATTTGCTATTTTTCATTTTTGGGGACATTTTTTGGGCACAATGCAGGGGAATTGGGACTATTAGGAGGTTTAAAATTCAAAGTAATTCGATGGAAATTACTCTTCGTTTTTTTATTAAGAGATGGCTAATCTTTAATTTTCAAACAGTTTTTAGAAGTACTTCTTTCTTCCATTTTTTCGATACACGTCAGAAAGAAAGAAGCCTTAAGAATACACTGGCATGGTAATGTAATTACCAGTTACATATATTTTGATCTGACTCCGGAATAGAAAAAATATTATTTTCAGTTTAGATATTTTTAAATTGAATTAATGGTACACCGACTGCAGAGAATCGTCACATTTAAGTCAAATAATTTTTTCAAGTTGGAAATTTTTTGTAAAAATGAGACTCGAAATTCTTTCGGCAATAAAAAACATATTTAATTTTAAATTTAAAGCGATGGAATTTAATTGTGCGACTTTTTTGCCTTATTTGAGAAAAATTTCTACTTTCAGAAGAAAACCGTGACTAAAAATTTTTCCGTTTTTCTCACTAGTTCGTTACTCACATTAGTCTTATCTGATTATTAAACTGTTGTGGTGCCTTACAACATTTACGTACCTATGCCAATAAAAGTGTACTGATGACTAATATGAAATTAGAATCTATTAACCATTCAGTAAGAAAGTTACTTGAGTTTCTCGAGGCAGAATAAGATTACAAATACACGTCTCTAAAAAAAGTCCTTTTTTCTGTCAGGTCATATTTTTTTACATAATAAATCATTTGATCTACATTTTTCATGAAACTCGATTGAATGTGGTCAAATCCTGTGAAATCCCTTGAACCATGATGAAATCATCCTTTCAAAGTCAATAAAATCCTTTAAAATTCAAATAAAATTTTTCAAATCTCTTAAAATCGTTGCATCATAAGAAATCATTTCAAATTTCTGAAATCGCGAGAAATCGTACGAAATCTGTGTAAATCAATTGAAATACCTTAAAATAATTAAGATCCTCTGTAATCTTCAAAACCCTATCAAATTTGTTGAAACTTCTTAAGAAACGTTCAAAAACTACTTCGCACTGCCAAGGAGTAAAAAATTTTGTTGTAAATTTATCATTTCAGTTGAACGGTTTGAACTCTTTTATGAACATCAGTTTGCTTTTAATTGAAAATTAACTTTTTTACTGAAAATTCAAGTATTATATTTTTTTCCTAAAATGTGTCGTTGTCATCGAGAAGATGATACTTGATCCCAATGCTATTTGTTCATTTTATGAAAAAATGATATAAATAATGAATTATAAATAAATAAATACTGTGGACAATAATAGGCTTGAATTAAATTATAAATTATATTATAATAAATTATATTGTTAGAATTTTCCAGCTGTTTGTTCACAAAATTAACCGATAATATCGAATGACACCTTTTTATGATCTACTACCCGCTGCCGATAAAAGAAAGTAATTGTATCGTCAAAATATTACATTGAAAACGAATAATCGATAATGATATCACAATTTAATTTCATATTATCATTTTTTAGAACAAATAATATTATTTATCAATCATTTTTCGTTTGCACACACCCCTACGGATTGAATGCAAAACATAATAAAAGTAGGAACGTTGTTTACCAAATGATAGACGAACAACAAAAATCAACATTTGTTCATTATTGGCATTGTCATAACATTTTCAACAATAAAAATTCAAAAATCCCTTTCACGTATCGGTTGTCAAATCAATAAAAAACTTTTCTAAAAAAAAAACAGAATCTAAAATTAATCAAGAATTGCGTTCTACAAGTTAGCGTTAACTATATATTTGTAATTCGCACCACAATGTCTGTCATTGCGTGTGGGTAATGAGGCTACGCGACTGCACTAAAAAATTAATATTACCGAAAGTATATTAAACAAAAAAATTTAAGTACGTTTTTGAGCGCCAAATTGAATCAGAAATTTCAATTTGATTTTTCGTTCTTCCTTTTAAAATTGTTGTTTTTTTTTTAAATTGCATTAAAATCCCTATAAATTATACGCTACAGCAGCAAAAATCATTCAAATTCTCTTAGCGTTTAGGGAGATATAGTGTTTTCGAAAATCTTGCGCCTGAAAACTCAAAATTGTGTAACTCTTTGAATTTTGAATATTCGAAGAAAAAAATTTTAATGACCTTCTGGGGATTAAAATAAGATAAAAGGAAAGAAGCCTTGATAACCATAATACGTTGGCATTTATATCGTTTAATTCAATTTTGATCCGTCAACGGATTACAACGAATATTATATTTGAGTTTATCTTGTTTCTATTGAATTAATGATACACATACTGTAGAGAATCTTCATTTGAAACATCTTCCTTAAACCAACGTGGGAAGATGGAGTATTTTTTTCCTACATGACATTCTTTCATTTCACTTGCGGTCATATTGTCAACTGCACCGCTTATCATGTTTATTTTTATTCTTGAACGATTTTTATCTGTCTTATATATTCCACAAAGAATTCCAGTATGCTCCAGTATTGCAAAAACGTCACCATTGGATGTTGATAATACAATATATTCTCGGGTTGGCACTGGCACATAGATATTACGTCCTAATGACAATCGAATTGGCTTATTGGCAGGAATAACGTATCTTCGAAATTCGAATCGCCGGTTCTGATTTTCTTTGGGAATAAGCCGAATATATCCAAGTTTTGCAAGCGTATATCCAAGAACTTCATGAGACGGAGGTCTGCCCGGAGGAGAACTGGCACGAAGAGAAGGCTCCTGAGGAGAAGTTCGTTCAGATGGATGTTGTGTGGCAGAAGAAGAAGAACCGGTATCACGTTCGCCACCGGGATTCCGTGCGGACTGTAGTGAGTCGTAGTTTTCAAAAGCTATAATAAAATTCTTTGGTAAGATTGGATGCTTATTTCCTACTGGACAATCTCTTATTTCATCTGGAGTCAAATTATTAGCTGCGCCGCTTATCATATTTATTTTTATTCGCGAATGAGCTGTATCTGTCCTATGGATTCCACGAAGAGTCCCACTATAATCCAATATTGCGAAAACGTCACCATTGGATGTTGATGAAACAATATATTCTCGGTTTGGCGCAAACAAATAGCTCATTCGATTTATTCGCATTCGAAGTGATTTATCAATAGGGAAAACGTATCTTCGAAATTCAAATCGCTTGTTCTGATTTGTGCAAGGAATAAGCCGAACATATCCAAGTTGTTCCATTGAATATCCAAGTACATGATCAGAAGGAGGCCTGCCCGGAGTCCGGTCAGGTGAATGTTGTCTGGCAGAAGAAGAAGAACCAGGATTACGTTCGCCTTCGGGATTTCGTTCAGACTGTAGCGAATTGTAATTTCCAGAAGCTTTAATGAAACTGTTTGGGAAGATTGGGTAATGTTGGCCTACTGGACAATCCCTAATTTCATCTGCGGTCAAATTATCAACTGCGCCGCTTATTATATTTATTTTTACTCTCGGATAATTTCTGTGTGTCCTGAATATACCACGAAGAATCCCGCTATAATCTAATATTGCAAAAATGTCACCATTGGATGCTGATAATACAATAACTTCTTGGCTTGGGACGGGCACATAGCAATTGTTTTTTACTCGCAAGTGAATTTGTTTATCAGCAGGAAAAACGTAAATTCGAAATTCGAATCGGAGGTTCTCATTTGTTCGTGGAATGAGCCGAATATATCCAAGTTGTTCAAGTGTATATCCAAGTACTTTAATAGAAGGAGGTCTACTAGCAGGAGACCTGGACCTGGTCCGAGAAGGACCCTCCTCTGGGGAAGTGCGGTCAGGTGAATGTTGTTTGTCAGCAGAAGAAGAAGGAGAGGGACCCGGATTACGTTCGCTATTAGGATTCCTGGCAGACTGTGAACTGCATTCTGCAAGAAGAAATAGAAGATTCATTTTTTTTATCAGCACATTTTTGTCTGATATCTTTGGCTGAATTAAATGCTTCTTGGCAGAAAGCATCTTTCTGATGATTCGAAGAAAGGAGGCGGGATAATTCTTAAATATAATATCTCGCCATCATACAATTTTTTTATAAATAAACATATATTTTTTTAGAAGACGAATGCATAAGCGCTTTGACAACCTTAATGACAATGAACGATTTTTTGCAATACAAAAACCTCCATAAAACGAGCAGCTTTTTATATTTCCAATTTTTTGGCAAATATCTTTTTACTCAGTTTTTACTACCAAATAATATTTACCAAACAATCTTTTTAAATATGCCAAATAAAGAATTGAATTGCACTGATTTCAAAATTCTGTAGAGAAGAGTTGAGCATCAAAACTTTCAAGCTAAAAATAATTAGTGCTCAACGTGTTTGAATTTAACTTAACTCATTGTTTTATTTTTGGGATTTATCCTGAATTCGTTGACATTCAGAAGGAATTCTTATAAACTCCATTAAATTATTTTGAATTCTTTTGATTTTAAAAGAATATTAGATACATTATCAGTAGACGCTAGTCAATTTATGTATTCAATCTATATACTTATACAATTATCCCCTTCTATATTAACGCCATTGTAAATAATTTAATTGCAGTTTTTAAATCCATTTTGAAGGGAATTGATCATTTTTCTTTCGTTTTACATTTTTCTACTATAAGTAACTTTTTTAAATTTACTTCTATAACTGAGACACCGAATGTAAAATTTCTTAGAAAAATGTGGAAAAAGTAATATGAAATTATTATTTTCCTTAAAAAGAAGTTAAGAAACTTTATTCAAATATTTTTAAGATCACTTCTTGTAATTTTGAAAAATTCGACTATTTTGTAGAAAATGTCTTCGTAGGTTGAACATTCAACTATCTGGTTAAAAGATGACGACGTTATTAATGTCAAGATTGTCCATCGCAGATAATAATATCATTTTACATTTTTTATTATAATCATTATAATTACCACATTCTTATCTCTAAAGTAATGGTTTTTACTTCGATTTCTGTCTGTGATCCTTGCTTGTCAACACGACAACTTTTGAAGAAATTAGGGGATTCGTGTTTCGTTGGGACACTTTTTAAGGCCTTAAGAGAAAGGATGATTTCGTGAGCCAGCCATTTTTGACCACCGGTTCTAGTTTATCATTCGAAAATGCTTTTTAAAAAATTAAAAATTTTATTTTTCGGCCAAACTATGTAATATAAGATAAAATATAACGCATACAATGGGTTTGTTGCATATTTTCAAATAATTTTTTTTCCCTAGTAAAATTAAAAGAACACCAAAAAAATAATGTAACTACGGATAGAAAGTTTTTTTAAAATCAAGTTTAAATATTTTTTTTAATGTTTAAAAAGTATATTTTTCGAATTTTTGCGGGAAGTAATTTGCAGGAAGTACTTCATTCTGATTTGCGCGGTTGTCCGTTTGGTGATGGAATATAATATGGCCGCTAGCGACTGAATGGGTAAACAGTAAACATAACCTATTGTAAAAGATATTCAAGTTGAAGTTATCTTTGGAAACATTTCATTCTCACGCACTTGAATGATATTATTCATTACTATATTTTTCAAGGTTTTATATTTTAAGCAAAATTGTATTGCTTTTCGACCATTATAAGTAAATAAATATCTCTGTTAGAACTTGTAAATTGAATTTTCGCCAGCTGTCTGCTAGATACTTCGTTAGTCAATAGATCATTATTCTGATTGGTTACGCGCTTTTTGGGAAGGGACGTTTCAAGGTCACAGAGATTTTGAATAGGGATTTCAATACTTTTCTTAAACATTTTTTTTATCCACAATGAAGTATTCAAAATTTTTTTTAAATGCACCAAAATGTTCAGAATGTTATGCAGTATTTAAAAAATATATTACCTAAAATTCATGCAACGACCCCATTGTTCATCTCAACAAGTTCTACAAATCTTCTTTGGAAAATTTTTTGATAACATACATAGTTGTTTTAATCGTGAAAAGTATCATTAAAAATAAAAAGTCCCATCTTTGGGCTAAACTGTACAATATAAGATAAAATATTACCAAAAAGAAATTTTCAATCAAACACGGATCTACAAATTTAATTGAAAAATTGCATTCAAACTGTGTATGTAACAACAAAAATGAATAAGGAGGAAAGTTCTTCAAATGATCGAAAATCACGGAGAAAAATTAATTTGAAATAAAGAACAAACAACAACATGATAAAATACGTTTGCTTTATTTTGTAATGTCCAAATCAAATATTCTAACCGCAGAAAAAGTTTAAGCTATGAAGGTTTTTACCTTGAATTGCAAAAAAGTATACACGTAACAAGTGTGCGTGAAGGACAATAACCTACTGCAACACGTGAGATTTGAAATTAGTTAAAAAATACTTGAAAACTTGTAACTTTATGAATAAAAATAATTATTGTCTAAAGAATGATTTTAAAAAGCGTCTGTAGCATGAGTTTTATATAAAACTGCTATTTTTCATTTTTTGGGACATTTTTCGGGCACAACACAGCCAGTTCAAGTCCGCATTAATCATTTGATTGTGTTTCATGTCAAAGTCACTTGAATCACTTGAATCCACCTGATGTTACATATTCATATTGATGTTCTACACTCATAGTCTCTGAGTGCCACTTGATGACCTTTGACATATACTGGGGGGACATATCATCTCACATGCGGCAAGTCTCTCTGCGGCATGTCACAACTGCGGCATCTCTATCTAGCGGCTTCTCTCCCGAGCGGCATTTTTCACAGTAAAATTGACATTTTTGCGTCTCGTTGGGACGGGAAGGCACCCCTGTGTCTAGCCACAGAAATAATATTGGTCCCCTTTCCACTGGTGAGAGATGCCGCTAGGTAGAGATGCCGCAGGTGTGACTTGCAGCAGAGAGACTTGCCGCATGTGAGATGATATGGACCCCGACGAACTTGGGATGCAATTTTTCAATCCCAAGTAGCGTTTGTCATGCGTTTGTGAATTGGCTATTTATGTCACCGATTCAGACAACCAAACGCCTTTTGATAATAGAAATCGAATTTCGCGTTTGAAGCTCGATAACATGCAATTATATGAACGCCTTGTGCGTTGCTCAAGCGCTTAGCGCGTCGCCCGAACGCTTAGCGCTTATCACTTCCAACGCGAATAAATCGCGTTGTTCGTCCGTGCGATTCTTTTTCTGCATAAACTTACACGAGAGCAATGAAAAGGGTGGAAAAAAAGTCTGTCATATATTCCACTCCACAGGTAAAAATATGTACCCAAATCTGAGTTTTAAATCGTCTTAGCGCAGAAACTGTTCATAATTTGAGTTGTTGCCATTAGTATTTCTTAATCAGGAGAGCATAAACTAAAAAATATCAAAAACTTTGAAAATTCCACCAGGGCCTTTTTACCATGTATTTGGTGCAAGGTTTTTTGTTTTAACTATTTCTCACAGGAAGCGTAGGATTTTTGTTTTAATCATGAAAAATAACATTAAAAAGAAGCAATAAGAATACGCCCCTGAATTTTCTGCCGCTGATCAGACCCAGACTAGACCCTCTAGTCTGAAAAAAATAACATATTTTAGCTGATCTAATTGGGGGCGTGGGGAAGCACGAAAATTCAAAGAAAAAAATTTGAATTACCCTATGGGTCATTGGCGGTAGATAGAAAGAAAGCCTTGAAAACCATAATATATTGAAGTTTTCATGTGTTAACTGAATTTTGATTCTACTTCGGATTTGAAACGAACAATAACAGAATTCGGAAAAAGTAGCGAATGGAATAGGAGGCGCATTAAATCGATCAATTTTTATTTGTGCTAAGCTTAGCATATATTGAAAATTAAAGATATATTATACTATTATAATTACCAATAGAATTAAGAATGACCGCCAAAGTCAAAACGAAAGAATAAAACATCCTTATTTGTTTAATATAGAGAAAAACTGATACAGTATTTTGTAGTTTCCACAGTTTCATATATTATTTTAAAGAACAATAAATTATTTCGTAAATGAATTAAATCTGATCTTACAAGTGATATAATCTTATGCGATTCAGGGTAGGCCTGTTTCACATTTCTTATTATCATCATTGAAATTATTATTATCAGTATTTTTATCTGATTATCAAACTGTTGAGGTGGCTTACAAAATCGTACCTACCCAATAAAACTGTGCTGATGACAAATATAAGATTAGAATCTATTTACCATTTAGTAAAAAAATTGCTTGAGTTTCTTCAGATAAAATAAGATTGAAAATACAATTCTTGAAAAAAGACCTTCTATTTTCTTTCAGGTTATATGGTTTGTATGTGATAAATCATCTGATTTAAATTTCCCATGAAATATCTTCTGATAAATTTTTCTTTGTAGGCTTTTCGAGGTCATAGGTATGTAATGGCTATGTATGTCTATGCCGTTAAAAGTACTACATCATAGATAAATAATGGCTATTAAATATCAGCTCACAGATATTTAATGGCTATGTAATGGGCATGTAATGGGATATGTAATGGATAAGTAATGGAATTATTATATTATATTATATTTATTTAATATTATATTATTGTATTATCATATTCACCAATTGAATTAAGGATGACCAACAAAGTGAGAACGAACGTATAGACAGTCCTCATTTTCTCAGAGTAGAGGTGAAACTGATTAATGCTTCAATGAATAATTTGGTTAGAATATAATATAATTTCGTATAACGAATATTCAAGTGCTAAATGAAAGTAAACATAGATACAAACATTCGTTATCTCCCTTATAGGTTAGATAACGACATTACAGGCGTCATTATTGTCCTTCGAAGATATTTCTATCACTTTACATTTTTTTATTATCATCATTATAATTATTATATTTTCATCTAAGCAAGAAGGTATTTGATTTATGTGAAAATTTATTATTGCCGATTTCATCAAAACTCGACGTTTCCGAACTCACTGATTGGAAAAAAAATGCTACGCTTTTTTAAGGCCTTCACAGAAAAAATTTGGATTTCACTGAAGTTGCGGCTTATGTAAAATTAAGGGATCGGTTTACAGTTATCAACCGCTGACTCTAGACGAAAAGTTTCTCGCATATGAATATTGCTTTATGTTTACAAAATTGCTACATGACCTGCAAATTATGTTTTCGTGAAGTCGTTATATCTATTCTAATTTCGATAATATTTTGGGCATTAATTCTCTTTGTTAAATTATGTCCATCAGAGTTCTATTACATGTGCTTGAAGGTTAAAGTGACATAGGGAAAATGTCGAAGTGGGCAAAGCAAATAATAAATTCTTTCGAAATGGGCTCTATTACAATTGGAATTCTTTAGAGGTCCAACTAGAGTATCCTTTAGAACCAATTCATCGTTTCGGGTTTCTCAGTTCTTTCTCTGTTAAAGGAAAGTACGAGTTCGTTAGCCGGCCATTTTTGACCAACGGTTATAGCTTTCCGATCGAAAATGCTTCTTGAAAAATAAAAAATTCCATTTTCCAGAAAAACTATACGATATAGGAAAAAAAATGTTGATACGCAAAATTGTTCATCACAAAAGATGAACAAATTTACTTTAGACAATGTTTTCAATAAGACACTGATACGCGTATAGTACTTCTTTGGTTTCAGCAGGTAACAGATTAAGGAAAGGTACAGGGCTAGGATCATGCGACTTTTTCGATTTATTTAAAAACAATTATACTTTTTCAAGCTTGGATTTGAACTACTTTTTTAAAAATTAATTGTATTGATTGAAGATCCACCTCTTTGTTTGAAAATTTACTGATTTTCTTAAAAATTAATTTTTCAACTGCGAAATATACTTATTTTGCAAATATATTTTTTGTTTTAAATTCGTCTTCTTTGGCGTCAAACTGATTTTCTTGCTTAAAAATTCCAGTTACATACATTTTGATCTGACTTCGGATTAGATTAGCCTTATTTGAAAAAAATTCAACTTTTTGAAGAAAACCGCGACTAAAACTTTTTCCTTTTTGCTCACTAGCACTCACATTACTTTTATCTCATTATTGAAAATTGTTGTGGTGGCTCAAAAAAGTTGCGTACCCATAACAATAAAAATGTACTGATGACAAATATGAAATTTTAATCTATTAACCATCTAGTAAGAATATTACTTGAGTTTCTCAAGGCAGAATAAGATTACAAATACACGTCTCTAAGAAAGTCCTTTTTTCTCTCAGGTTATTTTTTTACATAATAAATCATCTGATCTACATTTTTCATGAAATCCGATGAAAAATTGTCAAATCCTTTAAAATCCCTTGAAACATGATGGAATCATCCTTTAAAAGTCATTAAAATCCTTTAAACTTCAATTAAAATTTTTCAAATCTCTTAAAATCTTTGCAGCATAAGAAATCTTTTCAAATTTCTGAAATCATACGAAATCTTTGTAAATCGCTTGAAATACCTTAATATAATTTAATCTTCTATAATCTTCAAAACCCTTTCAAATTTGTTAAAATTTCCTTGAAAATATTCAAAAACTACTCCGCACTGCCAGGAGCTAAAAAATTTTGTTGTGAATTTATCATTTTAGTTGAAAATTCCACTCTGAAATTTAGCATTAAAAATTCATATTTTTTTGTTGAAAATTTAACCGAATGGTTGAAAGTTAAACTGCTGTACTAACACTTCAATTCATTGGTTGTAGATTAAACTATTTTGTTGAAATTTGAATTCTTCATTGCAATCTCACCTATTTTGGTTGAAAATTACATAAACTATTAAATTTTTCTTCAAAAATTCAACTTTTTTGAATGAAAATTAAACTGTTCGGTTGAAAGTTTTACTTTGTTGTCAAAACTTTATTTTATTGGTTGAAGATTGAACTTTTTCATGAAAATTAGTTTTCTCTTCATAGAAAATTAGTTTTTGTACTGAAAATTCAAGTATTTTATTTTTGTCTTAAAATTGATCGTTGTTATCGAGAAGGCGATACTTGATCACGATTCTATTTGTTCATTTCATAAACAAATGAAATGAAAAATGATATAAATAATAAATTATAAATACAAAAATACTGTCGATAACACTAGACAGAGAAAAATCGATTCTTTCTTAATCTTTCTTAAATTATATTGTCAGAATTTTCCAGTTGTTTCTATATAAAATTAACAGATAATATCGAAAGACACCGTTTTATGGTCTACTACTCCTTGTCGATAAAAGAAAGTAATTTTATTGTGAAAATATTACTTTGAAAACAAATAAACGATAATGATATTACAATTTTATTTGATATTATGATGATTTTTTATAACAAATAATATTACTTATCAATCATTTTTCACTTGCACACAAGCCTGTGCATTCAATCTAAAACATAATGAGAGTAGGAGAATTGTTTACCAAATAATAGACGGAAAGAAATGAATCAACATTTGTTCATCATTTGCATTGTCATAAAATTGTCAACAATAACAATTCAAAAATCCCTTCCACGTATCAGTTGTAAATTCAATAAAGATTTTTTCTCAAAAAACAGAATAAAAAATTAATCAAGAATTGCGTTCTACAATTTATCGTTAACTATATATTTGATTTTGCCCCACTGTGTATGTCGTTGCGCGTTGATAATGAGGCTACGCGACTGCACTAAAAAATTAATATTACCGAAAGTGAAAAAGTATCTTTTAATTTCGCTTTTGTCGCAAAAAATCATAAGCAATCAAAATATATATTAAACAACAAAATTCAAGTACGTTTTTAAGTGCCAAATTGAATCAGAGATAATTGATTTGATTTTTCTTTCTTCCTTTTAAAACTTTTGTTTGTTTTTGAATTGCATTCAAATCCCTATAAATTATACGCTACAGCTGTAAAAATCATTAAAATTCTGTTAGCGGTTCGGGCGACATGGTGTTTTCAAAAATCTAGCGTTTGAAAACTCAAAATTGTTTAACTCTCTGAATTTTGAATATCCGAAGAAAAAAAATTTGAATGACCTTATGGGGATCAGCATAAAATAAAAGGAAAGAAGCTTTGATAACCCTAATACGTTGGCATTTATATCGTTTAATTCAAGTTTGATCCGTCAACGGATTACAACGAATATTATATTTGAGTTTATCTTGTTTCTATTGAATTAATGATACACATACTGTAGAGAATCTTCATTTGAAACATCTCCCTTGAACCAATGTGGGAAGATCGAGTATTTTTTGCCTACATGACATTCTTTCATTTCACTTGCGGTCATATAGTCAACTGCACCGCTTATCATGTTTATCTTTATTCTCGAATGATTTCTATTTGTCTTATATATTCCACAAAGAATCCCAGTATACTCCAGTATTGCAAAAACTTCACCATTGGATGTTGATAATACAATATATTCTCGGCTTGGCACGGGCACATAGATATTACGTCCTAATGACAATCGAATTGGTTTATCGGCAGGAATAACGTATCTTCGAAATTCGAATCGCTGGTTCTGATTCGTCATGGGAATAAGCCGAATATATCCAAGGTTTGCAAGCGTATATCCAAGTACTTCATGAGACGGAGGCCTGCCCGGAGGAGACCTGGCACGAAGAGGAGGCTCCTGAGGAGAAGTCCGTTCAGGTGAATGTTGTCTGGCAGAAGAAGAAGAGCCGGGATTATGTTCGCCATCGGGATTCCGTGCGGACTGTAGTGAGTCGTAATTTGCAAAAGCTATAATAAACCCGTTTGTTAAGATTGGCTGTTTTGCACCTACTGGGCAATTCCTTATTTCATCTGGAGTCAAATTATGAGCTGCGCCGCTCATCATATTTATTTTTATTCGCGAATGAGCTATATCTGTCCTATATATGCCATAAAGAGTCCCACTATAATCCAATATTGCAAAAACGTCACCATTGGATGTTGATAATACAATATATTCTCGGTTTGGCGCAAACAAATAGCTCATCCGACCTCTTCGCATTCGAATTGATTTATCAATAGGAAAAACGTATCTTCGAAATTCAAATAGCTTGTTCAGATTTGTGCGAGGAATAAGCCGAACATATCCAAGTTGTTCCATTGAATATCCAAGTACATCATCAGAAGGAGGCCTGCCCGGAGTCCGGTCAGGCGAACGTTGTCTGGCAGAAGAAGAAGAACCAGGATTACGTTCGCCTTCGGGATTTTGTTCAGACTGTAGCGAATTGTAATTTCCAGAAGCTTTAATGAAACTGTTTGGGAAGATAGGGTAATGTTTGCCTACTGGACAATCCCTAATTTCATCTGCGATCAAATTATCAACTGCGCCGCTTATCATATTTATTTTTACTCTCGGATAATGCCCTTGTGTCCCAAATATACCACGAAGATATCCGCTATACTCTAATATTGCAAAAATGTCACCATTGGATGATGATAATACAATATGTTCTTGGCTTGGCACGGGCACATAGCAATTATTTTTTACTCGCAATTGAATTAATTTATCGGCAGGAAAAACGTAAGTGCGGAATTCGAATCGAAGGTTCTGATTTGTGCGGGGAATGAGCCGAATATATCCAAGTTGTTCAAGTGTATACCCAAGTACTTTAATAGTAGGAGGCCTAATAGCAGGAGACCTGGACCTGGCCCGAGGAGGACTCTCTCCTGGGGAAGTCCGCTCAGGCAAATGTTGTTCGTCAGCAGAAGAAGGAGAGGGACCCGGATTACGTCCGCTATTAGGATTACCGGCGGACTGAGAACTGCATTCTGCAAGAAGAAATAGAAGATTCATTTTTTTTATCAGCACATTTTTGTCTAATATCTTTGGCTGAATTCAATGTTTCTTTGCAGAAAGCATCTTTCTGATGATTCAATAAAAGGTATGCGAAATAATTATTAAATATAATGTTCCGCCACCATACATTTTTCTTCTTAAATAAACATATATTTTTTGTAGAAGACGAGTACATAAGCGCTTTGACAACCTTAATGACAATGAACGATTTTCTGCAATACAAAAACCTCCATACAACGAACAGTTTTTCATATATCCAATTCTTTGGCAAATATCTTTTGACTCAGTTCTTACTGTCAAATAATATTAACCAAACAATCGTCTCAAATATGCCAAATAAAGAAATGCATTGCACATATTTCAAAATTCTGTAAAGAAAAGTTGACCGTCAAAACTTTCAGGCTAAAAATGATTAGGGCTCACCGTGTTTGAATTTAACTCAACTCATTGTTTTATTTTTCGGATTTATTCTTAATTCGTTAAAATTCACCTGGAACTCTTCTGAACTTCATTGAATTCTTCTGAATATAACAGAATATTAGACACATTATTAATACACGTTAGTCATAGGCTTCCCGCCCGTATCAAAACTAAACTAATACTTTCTGGAAGATTCATCTTTTTTGCTTGAAAATTCAACTGCTTCATTGAAAAATTAAGTATTTTGTTGAAAATGTTCCTGTCTTAATTGAACATTCAACTCTTTGTTCGTAAGTCATTTGTTTGGCTTTAATATTCTATGACGTATTATTGATGAGTGTATGTATGTTTTCAGTGCGAGTCATAGGAACCGACTTCAAGTGCCGCTTTTCAAGTTCGTTGGTATCACAGAACATGAAAGTGTGAATGAAATCGGTCTGGAAATCAGGACACCAGATGTTTAAAAACATTACACTTATTACATTTTCGTTTTAAAAATAATTGCACTTTTCGCGGACGAATGAAAACATATTTTTGTCACTGAGAATAAAGCACTTGATACCGGTCGAAAAGTCGCCATATTCGCACTATAATCTTAACCATAGTTCGCGGAAATCCCGTCCTGGCATTTCATTCATGAACCCATTTTTGAAATTAAAATTTGAAATACACTTTTACAATAGTATTTATTTTCAATTATCAATATTTAAACCTAATTTTATGCCGGAATGAATTACAGATGCAACTTATTGATCACATTAGAAATCTTGTTAATGCTTCAACCTCGAAATTAATTTGATTCCTATATTTAGTTTTGTTCGAAAAAGAACTATGGTTGTTGCTGTGTTTAAATTCTTTATTATGTGTGCAATTATTCGTGTGCAAAACTACGAATCTTGCCGACGCTTCGTGAACATTGCAGTTCACTTCTTCAGGGCTGACCTGAAACTGAAGATTCAGGTTATCTTGTTCTTATATGTATTCTCTACAATGCCTGTGATTGGTCAGAGCGCCAGATTGTGGGGACTGGTCGAACTTAATTGGCCAATGAAGTCTTTTTTAAAAAACCAGAGAGGACGGAAAGCCAAATCGGATTGGTATTATATTCATTGTTCCTCTTGATGTTATTAGGGTGTTTTAGGATTTCAATTGCTTATCTATGTTTTCTTGGAAAAATATTGTACGTTTTTGCGATGAAGGTTGTTTTGTCAAATAAAATGCTATGTCCTGTTTCGATATGATGCTCAGCTAGTGCTGATTGCGTGAAATGTTTTAGCCTGACTTTACTCTCATGTTCCTTTACACTTTGGCTCACCACCCTCCCGGTTTCTCCAATATAGACTTGCCACAAGAACCAGGGATTTTATATACTCCCGGATCACTAAGAGATGCCTTTTTATCTTTAGAGTTGTTTAGAAGTTGTCCTATTTTCGCAGGTGGTTTAAATAAGTAAAAGTAGTAAAAGTTACAAATTTTCCTCCTTGGCGACATTGGCAGAACTGAAACCTCAGCAGCGCTGCCACACTGTAAAAACTAGGATTCGATTTAGAACTTGATTTGGTATTGAAACAGTTCACGCAACAAAACAATTGCACTTCAGTTTGACCCGCCAATCTAATAAAATAAGGTCGATTTGTGGACTGAAATAGGCTTGAAATGAGGATCATCTGTCAATAACTAAGTCTGATAAAACAAATTCTAAACTGTCAAGTTTAGAAACCAAGGTAACCCATAGGGTTGAAGTTCGAGATGTCTCAGTGTGACGGTTCAACACTAATTTTTACGAATTTTTAATTTTCAATTTTTCGTAAATTTGAAGCTTGAATTGAAAATTTGTGCCAATTTTAAACTCGATATTATTAAAGGTGTCACCTTCAGTAAATAAGATCGAAAAAAATTTTAATCCATGGAGCGGACGGGGGTCAAATCGGACCAAAGGTGTCCCGGAAATGGTATCAGCCTGAGTGTGACGGTTCCACTCTAATTTTCACGAATTTTTAATTTTTCATATTTTTTTTGCATAACAACGTAGGATAATGTTTCTAAAAAACATTGGCACTTTCGGTTTTTCGAATCTCGCCTAAAAAAAATGGGAGCAAAAAAACAAATTTCTACAAAAACCTAAATTTTCTCCCAAACAGAAATAATTTTTCTGTTTTTAAAATTTTAATTTTGACACACATTTGACTGAAATTTGAAAATATAGTTAAGTGGGGTTTTCGTGTCACAGAAAATAAATTTGGGGTCAAAATAAAAAAATTCAAGAAATTAACTTAAACATTTTTTTAATTTCATTACATTATTTGATTTCTATGATAGACACCCGCGTGAAAAAAGTTTGCATGGCTCACGCATGGCAATAAACTTG
>CAKNYM010049508.1:114494-134130 GCA_932195095.1 Andricus curvator
CCAAGTTTATTGCCATGCATGAGCCATGCAAACTTTTTTCACGCGGGCAGTACGAGGAGTTTCGGGCACAGATAAGGAATTTGGGGTCTGAATTAAAAAAATCAAAATTCGACTTAAAATTGGTAAAATGCTATTGAATTGATAGATTTTCATGAAAATAGGAAAGGAGGGGATTTTCGAGACTCGTAATACGAATTTTGGTTCAAAATTCAACAATTTAAAATAGCAACATAAGTTTTGGAAATTCTATTTCATTGGTAAATTTCCATGAAAGTTTAAGTTTAAGTTAAGTTTAGTTTAAGTAGTAACAGAATACGAATTTGAGGTTAGAATTTAAAAAGTTAGAACAAAGTTTGAAAAGTTTATTTAATTGATAAATTTTCATCAAAGTAAGAGAACGTTTTTTGAGTCCCAAAAGAGGAACTTGCGGCCCAAAATTCAAAAAGCTGACATCAATCTTTAAAATTATCTATGTTCAGTGAATGGAATATTATCCACATTTTGAAATTTTTCTTCGACCGTTGTTATTAATAATTAAGTCAATTCATATAAGAATTTGTTATTTTGGTCATATGGTCCATTAAAAATAATAATAGTATATTCAGTTGTCCAGAATCATGCTTTATTCGTCAATTTTAATTTAAACCAACGTACGTTTCGACCTTGTTGCAGGCCTTCTTCAAGGTAATACATAACCTAAATTAAGATAATATACATAGATTTAATAAACCGAAAAACATTTATAATGAACAAAAAAATTGTGAACAACAAAATATTTTTAATTTACCTGTAGTGATATTTTTTAAATTATCCAAGACATTTCAATTTTTGGTTATTTTCCAAGAGAACAACTTTATTTTTGGAGTGAACCAAATTCACTGAACCATTCACTGAAAATAGATCATTTAATCAAGGTCAATCACGTTCTGGAATATCATGGGTTATTTAAACTACATACAAAGAAAATTTGGAGAGGCTCCGAGACAACTTATAGGAAATTGGATACGCACCAATAGAACTTTAGTTAATCTGAAGGAGCAAAGCACTTTCCTAATCAGATGTAGAAAAGAAACTCTGATTCCAGCACATATTCAACATCAGACAAACAAATGTAATATACATAATTTAAATTATAAATTAATTCCAAAATTTGAAAAAACTAAGTTAATTTTTCAGAAAAAATGTTCAAATTATGAAATCAATAATTTAATTAGAAACATAAAAGATTTAGGACATTTATCCAATCATTTAAAATTCCGTTTATCAAAAACTGTAAAAGACATTTCAATTCAAACTTTTTTCAACTTGCAAGATTTGAGTCTTAATAAATTGAAATATGAAAAAAGAAATAAATGTATAAAAAAGTTTGATTTATTAAAAAAAAAGAAATTTAGAGTCAAAAGTATCATATTCAGATTTTAGATTACAAAAATGTTTCAAAAATTTATCAAATATAGAAATACCAAATGAAATTACAGAAATTTTATGTAGTAAAATTATTATATTGGAGCCTCGAAAATTTGAGGTTTCAATTTTTAAAATCTTAATTTAGGTTATGTATTACCTTGAAAAAGGCCTGCAACAAGGTCGAAACGTACGTTGGTTTAAATTAAAATTGACGAATAAAGCATGATTCTTGACAACTGAATCTACGATTATTATTTTTAATGGACCGTATGACGAAAATAACAAATTCTTATATGAATTGACTTCATAATTAATTTTTAAAATGTTATTAATCTGGTATATTTATGTGAATGTCAGTACATGGGGTTTTTTTCTGGGTAAGCATTCGTATTTTGAGACTCGAAAAACTTCTTTTTTTTCAAATTTAAGTCGCTTTTTTTATTTTGAACCCAAATTCTTATTTTGAGACTCGAAAGCCCCCTCCTTTTTGACTTTAATGGAAATCTACAGGTTTAGTCCAATTTTCCAAATTTTAGCTCAAATGTTCGAATTTCTCAATTTTGACTCCTAATTTGTATTCCAAGACTCGAAAAACCCCCTTGTTATGACTTTCAGGAAAAGTAACCAATTTTATCAAATCCTTCAAATTTTATTGAACTTTTTTAATTTTTCAACTTTGACCCCGAATTCGTGTTCTGTGCTCCGAAAACCACCCTCGTACTCAATTTCACGGAAATCTACTACTTTAATAAGTTTCAAAATTAGAGTCAAATTTTGGAACTTTTTAATTCTGTCCCCAAATTCATGCTCTGTACCCCTAAGTACTACGTAACATTAGTGCGCAGACGTACGTGGTATGTAACTTTACTGCGCCTCTTACTTTACTGCGTATCCATAATAAGTGACGTGTAACTATACTGCGCATCTGTAAGTTCAATGGAACTCTACTACGCTAATGTAAGTGGTGTGTAATTCTAATGTGCATACATAAGTACCCCTAACGTTACTGCTCATCCGTCAGTGGCAGGAAACTTTACTGCGCATCCGTAGAAGTCATTAAATTCTACTGCGCATCCACAAGTTCCATGGAACTCTACTGCGCATATACAAGTACCCTCTAACTATACTGCGCATCCGTAAGTTCCGTGAAACTCTACTGCGCTGATGTAAGTGTTGTGCAATTCTACTGCGCGAACAAAAGTACCCCGAACATTACTGTGCACCCGTAAGTAGTATGGAACTCTACTACGCATCCGTATAATCCACGAAACTCTACTGCGCAGGTATAACTTCTATTTAACTCTACTGCGCAACTATAAGTACCTCCTAACTTTACTGCGCATCAATAAGTACCGTGTTACTATACTGCGCATCCGTATGTCTCAAGGATCCGGGTCCGGATTATTAAGAACATAAAGGGTGCAGGTCCCTTAAGAATTTAAAAGGTATGGTTGTGGACTCGAACCCTTAAGAACTAGAAGGGTCTGGGTATGGATCAGAACCCTACAGGTCCAGGTTGGGAACCGCACCCTTAAGAATTATAAGTTTCCAGTCCGCACCCGGACTGGTCTAACCTAAAACGTTCCGATCCCTGGTCTTTTCATCTATTTTCTGTTTTTTGTAAGATTGAAGTTTGGAACAATTGAAACAATGCACCCTCTGAACCAATTTAGTTCGCTATCTCGGATCATTTATCAATCTGAAGTTAGCAAACTAAACACGACCGAAACTGGTACTAAAATAGACTATTCGTGAGATCATATTAGAACGCCCAAAAAAGGATCCCAGATAAAAATGAATGCCTAGTTTTTACTGTGAGGTCATATGTATGTAATGGCTATGTATGTCTATGCCGTTAAAATTATTACATCATAGATAAATAATGGCTATTAAATATCAGCTCACAGATATGTAATGGCTATGCAATGGGATATGTGATGGATAAGTAATGGAATTATTATATTATATTTAATTAATATTATATTATTGTATTATTATATTCACCAATTGAATTAAGGATGACCAACAAAGTGAAAACAAGAGTATAGACAGTCCTCATTTTCTCAGAGTAGAGGTAAAACTGATTAATGCTTCAATGAATAATTTGGTTAGAATATAATATAATTTCGTGTAATGAATATTCAAGTGCTTCATGAAAGTAAACATAGATAAAAGCATTCATTATCTCACTCAAAGGTTAGATAACGACATTATAGGCGTCATTATTGTCCTTCGAAGATATTTCTATCACTTTACATTTTTTCATTATCATCATTATAATTATTACTGACTGATTGAAAAAAATGCTACTCTTTTTTTCAAGACCTTCACAGAAAAACTGGGAGTTCACTGAAGTTGCGGCTTATATAAAAGTTGGTATCTTTCAAAACTCGAGCTAAAATAGAAACATGTATACACCCAAAATGGTTCCCTTGGAGACCTTGAGCAGAACCACATGAAGTTATCGAACGCTCACTTAAGACGAAAAGTTTCTCGCATATAAATATGCTTTTATGTTTACAAGTTTGCCACATAACTTGCAAATTATATTTTCATCAAGTCAATATATCTATTCTAATTTGGATGATATTTTGTGCGTAAATTCTCTTCATTAAATTTTGTTTATTTATTTGTTGGAAATTACTCTTTGTTTATTTATTGAGGGGTGACTAATCTTTAATTTTCAAACACTTTGCACAAGTACTTTTTTCTTCCATTTTTTCGATACACAGAAAGAAAGAAGACTTAAGGGGGTATAACTATTGGACCGAGCATCTGAAGCAAAAAAATCGGAGAGATTCTGAAAATATACGAGTACGGCTATAGCCGAGACTGAAACAAATTAAAAATATTGAAAATTGACAAAATCGCGCCCATTTGAATTTTTTTCCGAATTTTGACTTTTTTGGGGGTAGTTTTTGACTTGCTAAAAATTTACAAATCATTATTTTTTATTTATTTTAGTTCGGGCTATATCCAAACATCTGCTAAATATATCCTTCAAATTTTTTAGCTTAATCGGTCCAGTGGTTTTGACGGAATCATGTCAGCCTTTTAAAAAAATCGTGTTTTAGGAAAAACTATTTGCTCAACATGTAGCGTGACACTGGAAATTCAGACCTAACACTGAAAGTTTTGACTAAAACTTGGATACAAATCTATAAATATCTTCGGAACATCGTATTGGGGAAGAAAAACCTGTTTGAGACGAACAATGACTCTATTAAACACGTTTATGACCTGCCTGCCTGACGGCCGAGGCGGCCCTCCACAGCGTGCGGCTGAGTACTCTCCGCTCTGCGCAGTTGACCCTGCTGCAGCTTCGTTAAAAAGTCCGAGCCAAACAAATCCCTTTGCGTACAAATTTCACATACTATATATTATCAAAAATTTAAAAAAAATCGATTTTTTGTCCGGTCAAATAGAAATACCCCCTTAAGAACCATAATACACTGGCATTGTACCAGTTACACATATTTTCATCTGACTTCGGATTAGAAAAAATATTATTTTTAGTTTAGATGTTTTTAAATTGAATTAATGCTACACCGACTGTAGAGAGCCGCCACTTTTAAATTAAATAATTTTTTTTAAATGGACTAAAACTTTTTCCGTTTTGATCACTAGTTTGTCACTCAGAATACTCTTATCTGATTATTAAACTGTTGTGGTGGCTTATAACATTTGCGTATCTATAACAGTAAAAGTCTTTAAAAAAGTCCTTTATTCTGGCAGGTTATATTTTTTTACATAATAAATCATCTGATCTACATTTTTCATGAAATCCGATAAAAAATTGTCAAATCCTTTATAATCCCTTTAAACATGATGGAATCATCCTTTAAAAGTCAACAAATTCCTTTAAAATTTAATTAAAATTTTTCAAATCTCTTAACATCTTTGCAGCATATGAAATCTTTTCAAATTTCTGAAATCGCGAGAAATCATACGAAATCTTTGCAAATCGGTTGAAATGTCTTAAAATAATGAAGATCTTCTATAATTTTCAAAACCCTCCCTGTTAAAATTTCCTTAAAAATATTCAAAAACTACTTCGCACTGCCAGGAGCTAAAAAATTTTGTTGTAAATTTATCGTTTTAGTTGAAAATTTCACTCTTAAATTTTGCATTAAAAATTCATATTTTTTGGTTAAATATTTAACCAATTGGTTGAAAGTTGAACTGCTTTACTAAAAGTTTATTTCATTGGTTGTAGATTAAACTATTTTGTTGAAATTTCGTTGTTTTTTTTTATGGAAATTAATTTTTGTGAGTTGGAAATTAAACTTTTCAATTTTTAATTGCAATCTCACCTTTTTTGGTTGGAAATTACATAAACAATTACATTTTTCTTAGAAAATTCAACTTTTTTGGATAAAAATTAAACTGTTCTGTTGAAAGTTTAACTACGTTGTCAACACTCTATTTGATTGGCTGAAGATTATACTCTTTTATGAAAAATAGTTTTCTTTTAATTGAAAATTAATTTTTTTACTGAAAATTTGAGTATTCTATTTTTGTGTAGAAATTGATCGTTGTTATCGAGAAGATTATACTTGATTACGATGCTATTTGTTCATTTTATAAGCAAATGATATAAATAATAAATTATAAATAAGAAAAATACTGTCGATATCACTAGTCAGAGGAAAATCGGTTCTTTCCTAATCTTTCTTAAATTATATTGTCAAAAATTTCCAGTTGTTTGTTTATGAAATGAACAGATAATATCGAAAGACACCGTTTTATGATACTACTCATTATCGAAAAGGAATGTAATTTTATCATCAAAATGTTACTTTGAAAACGAATAATCGATAATGATATTACAATTTTATTTGTTATTATGATTTTTTATAACAAATAATATTACTTATCAATCATTTTTCGCTTGCACATAACCCTGCGCATTAAATCTGAAACCTAATGAGAGTAGGAACGTTGTTTACCAAATAATAGACGAAAAGAAATGAATCAAAATTTGTTCATTATTGGCATTGTTATAAAATTTTTAACAATAACAATTCAAAAATCTCTTCTACGTATCAGTTGTAAATTCAATAAAAAAATTTTCTAAAAAAAGAGAATCGAAAATCAATCAAGAATTGCGTTCTACAATTTATCGTTAACTATATTTGATTTCACCCTACTGTGTATGTCGTTGCGCGTGGATAATGAGGCTATGCGAGTGCACTAAAAAATGAATATCTTCGAGAGTTAATAAGTGTCTTTTAATTTCGCTTTTGATGCGAAAAATCATAAGCAATCGAAATATATATATTGAACAAAAAAATTTAAGTACGTTTTTGTTCGCTAAATTGAATCAAAGATAATTTATTTGATTTTTCTTTCTTCCTTTTAAAAGTTTGGTTTGTTTTTGAATTGCATTCAAATCCCTATAAATTATACGCTACACCTGCAAAACACATTAAAATTCTGTAAGCGGTTTGTGCGACATGGTGTTTTTAAAAATCTAGCGTCTGAAAACTCAAAATTGTTTAACTCTCTGAAATTTTGAATATTCGAAGAAAAAAATTTGAATGAACTTATGGGGATTAGCATAAGATAAAAGGAAAGAAGCTTTGATAACCATAATACATTGGCATTTATATCGTTTAATTTAATCTTGATTCCACTACGGATTACAACAAATATTACATTTTAGTTTATCTTTTTTCTATTAAATTAACGATACACATATTGTAGAGAATCTACATTTGAAACATCTTCAGTAAACCAACGTGGAGAGATTGAGTAACTTTTGCCTACATGACATTCCCTCTTTTCAATTGCGGTCATATTGTCAACTGCACCACTTATCATGTTTATTTTTATTCTCGAATGATTTTTATCTGTCTTATATATTCCACAAAGAATCCCAGTATACTCCAGTATTGCAAAAACTTCACCATTGGATGTTGATAATACGATATATTCTCGGGTTGGCACGGGAACATAGATATTACGTCCTAATGACAATCGAATTGGTTTATCGGCAGGAATAACGTATCGTCGAAATTCGAATCGCTGGTTCTGATTCGTCTTGGGAATAAGCCGAATATATCCAAGGTTGGCAAGCGTATATCCAAGTACTTCATGAGAAGGAGGCCTGCCCGGAGGAGACCTGGCACGAAGAGAAAGCTCCTGAGGAGAAGTCCGTTCAGGTGAATGTTGTCTGGCAGAAGAAGAAGAACTAGTATCAAGTTCGTCATCGGGATTTCGTGCGGACTGTAGTGAGTCGTAATTATCAAAAACTTTAATAAAAGCGTTTGGGAAGATTGGATGATTTCTGCCTACTGGACAATCCCTTATTTCATCTGGAGTCAAATTATCAGCTACGCCGCTTATCATATTTATTTTTATTCGCGAATGAGCTGCATCTGTTCTATACATTCCACGAAGAATCCCACTATAATCCAATATGGCAAAAACGTCACCATTTGATGTTGATAATACAAAATATTCTCGGTCTGGCGCAAACAAATAGCTCATCTGATCTATTCGCATTCGAATTGATTTATCAATAGGAAAAACGTATCTTCGAAATTCAAATCGCTTGTTCTGATTTGTGCAAGGAATAAGCCGAACATATCCAAGTTGTTCAATTGCACATCCAAGTACATGATCAGAAGGAGGCCTGCCTGGCGTAAGGTCAGGTGAATGTTGTCTGGCAGAAGAAGAACCAGGATTACTTTCGCCATTGGGATTCCGTTCGGACTGTAGCGAATCGTAATTTGCAAAAGCTTGAATAAAACTTTGTGGGAAGATGGGGTGATTTCTGCCTACTGGACAATCCCTAATTTCATCTGCCGTCAAATTATCTACTGCGCCGCTTATCATATTTATTTTTACTCTAGGATAATGGCTTTGTTTCCTAAATATGCCACGAAGAACCCCACTATATTCCAGTATTGCCAAAATGTCACCATTGGATGCTGATAATACAATATGTTCTTGGCTTAGCACGGGCACATAGAAATCGTGTCTTACTCGTAGTTGAATCAATTTATCGGCAGGAAAAACGTAACTTCGAAATTCGAATCGAAGTTTCTCATTTGTGCGGGGAATGAGCCGCATATATCCAAGTTGTTCAAGTGTATATCCAAGTACTTTAATAGAAGGAGGCCTAATAGCCGGAGACCTGGACCTGGCCCGAGAAGGACCCTCCTCTGGGGAAGTCCGGTCAGGCAAATGTTGTTTGCCAGCCGAATAAGAAGAAGAAGGACCCGGATTACGTTCGCTATGAGGATTCCCGTCCGAATGTGAACTGCATTCTGCAAGATGACGTAAAAGATTCATTTTTTTATCAGCACATTTTTGTCTAATATCTTTGGCTGAATTCAATGCTTCTTAGCAGAAAGCATCTTTTTGATGATTCAATGAAAGGAGGCGAAATAAGTCTTAAATATAATAACTCCCCACCATACATTTTTCTTGTTAAATGAACATATATTTTTCGTAGAAGACGAGTGCATAAGCGCTTTGACAACCTTAATGACAATGGACGATTTTCTACAATACAAAAACCTCCATAAAACGAACAGTTTTTAATATATACAATTCTTCGGCAAATATCTTTTTACTCATTTTGTTCTATCAAATAACACTCACCAAATAATCATTTTAAATATGCCAAATAAAGAATTGAATTGCACTTATTTCAAAATTTTGTAATGAAGAGTTGATCGTCAAAACTTTCAGGATAAAAATGATAAGGGCTCACCGTATTTGAATTTTACATGACTCATTGTTTTATCTTTGGGATTTATTCTTAATTCATTAAAATTCACCTGGAATCCTTCTAAACTCCATTGAATTATTTGGAATTCAGAAGAATATTATACACATTATTAATACACGTTAGTCATAGGCTTCCCGCCCGTATCAAAACTAAACTATTTTCTTGAAGATTCATCTTTTTTGCTTGAAAATTCAACTACTTCATTGAAAAATCAACTATTTCGTTGAAAATTCCTCTCTCTAGATTGAACATTCAACCCTTTATCAATAAGTCCATCTGTTTGGTAGGCAATTAAAAAATTAATTTGTTCACGTTCTAATATCTGGTTGAAAATGCATCTTTGTTGGTTAAAACTGATCTTGTTATTTTAAATTCACCTTTTTAGGTTGATAATTCAACTATCTCCGAATAAATTCGTCTTTTTAGGTGGAAAATTAAGCTATTGTTAAAAGATCTATTAGTTATTATTGATGAGTGTATGTATATTTTCAGTACGAGGCGTAGGAACCGACTTTAAGTGCCGCTTTTCAAGTTCGTTGGTATCACAGAACATGAAAGTGTGAATGAAATCGGTCTGGAAATCAGGACACCAGATTTTTTAAAAACATTGCAATTATTAGATTTTTGTTTTAAAAATAATTGCACTTTTCGCGGACAAATGAAAACATATTTTTCGTGGCTGAAAATAAAGCACTTGACACCGGTCGAAAAGTCGCCATATTCGCACTATGATCTTAACCATAGTTCGCAAGTTGTGAGAGGTAGGAAATCCCGTCCAAAAAGTTTTCCCAAAGATAAAAAGTTGCCTCACAGTGATCCGGGAGTATATAAAATCCCTTGTTCTTGTGGCAAAGTCTATACTGGAAAAACCGGGAGAGCGTTGAGCCAATGCGTAATGGAACATGAGAGTAAAGTCAGGCGGAAACATTTCACGCAATCAGCACTAGCTGAGCATCATATCGAAACAGGAAATAGCATTTTATTTGACAAAATAACCGTCATCGCAAAAGCGTACAATATTTTTCCAAAAAAACATAGAGAAGCAATCGAAATTTAAAAAAAAAACCCAATAACATCAATAGAGACAATGGATACAATACCAATCCGATTTGGCTTTTCGTCCTCCCGGGTTTTTTACAAAAGACTTGATTGGTCAATCAAGTTCTATCAGTCCCCACGATGGGGCGCTCTGGCCAATCACAGGCATCGAACTGCAATGTTCAAGAAGCAATGTTCACGAAACGCCGGCAAGATTCGTAGCTGTGCACACGATTGAAACCCGAAAAAGCTTTTAATTTCAAATAATTAAGTAAGTGAAAGTTATTTTAAATCTGGTATCCTAATTTATAACTCGAATTCACTCATACTTTAAACTATAATTTCATTGTATCCTATAGGATAAACTTTCGCTGAATAGCATCTAAACTTTAGCAGCAGAAAATTTTACATGCATCAAAATTTAACTTTATACAAATGGCTATTATATGACTATGAGCTGTAATGGTGGGCTTTGGGTTCGCTCCACATGCCTGAGAAATAGCAGTATTCATGCATATATTATATAAAATATAAAAAGAATTATAGATATATTATAGTATTATATTCACCAATAGAATCAACGATGACCGCCAAAGTCAAAACGAAAGTATAGACCATCCTCATTTTCGCAAAGTAGAGAAAAAACTGATTAAGGCTTCAGTGAATAATTTGGTTAACAATAGTGTATCTAAGGAATATTGCATTACATCGTCAGAGTACAAATATATACATAAGACAGAAGTAGCTGTTATCTTACATATATGTGAGATAACGACAGTATTAGTGTCAAGATTGGCCTTTGCAGATAATGATATAATTTGACATTTTTTATTATGATCATTATAATTATGACATTCTCATCTCAAATAGAGGGTATTCGTTTTATGCGAAAATTGAGTGTCGCCGATTTCATCAAAGTTTCTTCTTATTTGGACTCACTGATTGAGAAGTAATGTTTTTTACTTCAGTTTCTGTCTACCGTCGTTGTCTGTCAACACGACAACTTCCGAAAAAATGAGCCTATTGGATTTTCCTTTGATTAATGCACTTTTTAAGGCATAAAGAGGAAGGATGATTTCCTTAGCCAGCCATTTTTGACCATCGGTTCTAGTTTATCAATCGAAATGCTTTTTAAAAAATAAGACATTTCCATTTCCGGCTAAACTGTGTAATTTAAGATGAAATATAACGCATACAATTGTTCATCTCAAAAATATCCACAAATTTTCTTTAAACAATTCTTTGATAATACACATAGTTTTTGTTTTAATCGTGAAGAATATTATTGAAAATGAAAAATTCGATTTTCCGGCTAAAGTGTGCAATATAAGGTAAACTATTACCAAAAAAATTGTTTCTGTCAAAAAGATCTACAAATTTTATTGAGAAATTGCTTTCAAAATATATATGTAATAACAAAAATAGGTAAAAAAAAGTTATTTGAATCATCTAAAACTACAGAGAAAAATGAATGTACAATAAAGAACGAACAATGACATAATAAGATACGTGTGCTTCATTTTGCACTGTTCAAATGAAATCATATATTCTTACCGAAAAAGAAGAAAGAATTACAGTTTTCAAGGTTTTTACCTTGAATTAAGAAAAAGTATACACATAATAAGTGTGCGTAAGGGGCAATAACCTACTGCAAAACATTGATTTTTTAAAAGAAAACAGCTCACAATATGTAAAAATATTGAAAGGAAAATCTTTGGAAAAAAGTGCAGGGCTACGATCTTGCGACTTTTTCGATTTATTTAAAAAAGATTCGACTTTTTGAAGTTTACAGTTGAACTGCTGTGTCAAGACTTAATTTTTTGAAAATCCACCTGTTTGGCTGGAAATCAATAATTTTGAGTTAACAATTTAACAATTTTGTCATAAATTTATATACCTTGTTTTAAATTCTTCTTTCTGATAATAAACTAATCTTCTTGATTAAAAATTCAAATACACGCTTGGAAGTTGAACTACTTTGTTCAAATTTCATTTCATTGTAGAAAATTCTAGTTTTTTTGAATCTCTGACACTATATGTGTTGCTAGCTATTCAGTATTTTCTTATCTCAGAACATATACTCAATCTTCGTAATGGATAGTTTTTTTCAGATCGCTTTCGTTGAGATGAGAAAATACTGAGTAATAAGCGACATAGTGAAAGAGTTTCGAAAAAACAAGAATTTTCTACATTCTTTCTAGAACAAGAAACAAGTGATATTAATTTTTTTAAATAATTGCAAATTGTCTTTCAAAGAAAATTTCACTCTGAACGTTGATTAACTGCGTCAATAATTCCAGAAAATAATACATTTTCACGATTCACAGCGCATTCAAAAGTGTTTAAATAAATTGAAATTGTTTACATAGTTACCAAATATCCTTAACAAACGAATATTGCTCATAACATTCGTTAATTGTGTAATTAATTCTAGAAAAATGATTACTTTTACCGACTTACTAGAAAAAATATTTTGTTTAAACAAGAATAATTGTTTGAAAAATTTAAAATGAGTTATGAAATTGCTATTAAAGTACAAATTTTATTTATCATGATTACTCAATCATTTGTTCCCTATTTTGCATTAAATTTTATTCTCAACTACCCTGAAAAATGTATCATTTCAATAAATTTATATTATTACAATTCGTAATATGCATTGGTATTGAAATAGACGTATTTTCATTGCCACCTTTTTATAATTAAAACAGTGCGCATCCTATAAAGAAAAAATTTTGTTATTATACATTTTATTGCAACTTGTGTCCTTTTTCCATAAATTTAATTTGTTTATTTTCAATGTTAGTTTTTACAATTTTCATCAAAAATACACAACCTAGCGTAAAGTGGTTCTAATAAAATTTGTGGGTATAATTTAGGTGAAACATTTTATGTAAATAAAATTTTATTGTAGCTATGATTATAATTATTATAATTTGTCATATATATATATATATATACCATTAAGCCATTTCCCTTTCGGCGAGCCTCAAGGGGTAAGCGTCACACTACCCGATTCGGGTAGTGTTTCTAGGTGGATAGTTTTTTGTAGTAAATAACTACAAGTGTGGGCTCACCACACCCACCACCGCCAACAGCAACGCAGTAGTATCAGACGGTCACCCATCCAAGTACTAACCGCGCCCAACACTGCTTAACTTCAGTGATCTAACGGGAACTGGTGTTTCCAGCGTGGTATGGCCGTTGCCTATATAATGTTTAAAAATGTAATATTTGTATTAGTTCTACAAACTGACTAATATCACGGAGTTTTCAGTTAGACTAACCCTATATAAGGTAAAGGGCCATATTACGGAACATCTTCTGAATAGGAGTAGTATATTTTATATTATTTAAAAAAAAGTAAAGTTGAATAATTGAATTTTTTCAAGTTAATTGTTTACCTGATATCTAAAGAAGCGATAGAAATTATTATAAAGTGAGTTTTAGTTGAAAATATTAATAAATTGAATGAAAAAAAAATATAAGTACTCATGGCCGTATTTATGGAACAGTTTAAAGCAAGATGTACGGGTGTTCCATCGGGTATGTCCCAAATTATGGAACACAAAAAGGACTAAAACATTTAGATTACATTTTTTTTCAGTTATCAATTCATTTATTCATAGTATCAAAAGTTGTTTAATGTTATAATGAAGTATTAATACAGTTAGATTTAAAAATTAAACGAATTAACAATCAATAAATAAACATTCACCTACAAAATAAGTATGACAAGAACAGTTCCCAATCTTTGGATTAATAAGTAAGGAATAAAGACCAGATGTACTCAAAATTGAATTTAAAATTAAACTATTTCGATTCTTCTTTGATCTTTTGTTGTATTGCTTTCATTTTTTCTTGAAGTTTTTTCCGTTCTTCAGCTATCAGTTTTTTCTCTTCTAGTAATTGTTTTCTTCTTTGTTGTTTTTCTTCTTTTATTTTACGATCAGTTGCTTTTTTCGAGTGATATTGCATCCATTGATCAGATGTACCAGCAGAAGGTAGTTTGGGCTTGCCTGATGACTCTACTTTATTCCTTTTTTTTTTGGTAAGTAATCAGTTGGCATCTTAAAAGCGTTGTCAAAAGGGTTTCCAACATCAGTTTCAACTGAAAAATATCACAAATATTATTATTAACGTTAAAATTTCTTTACATTAATTTTTAAATATTATTTTACTTACTTTTATTAGCAGATTTAGAGTAATTCTCTTTGCTAATAACTGATTCACTAAATTTTTCACATCTTTGAGCCTTTAAATGTTTGTCCATAGCTGGGGCAGCAAAAGCAGTGGTAGTAGCAGTTGTAATAGCAGAATTAGTATCAAGAGAATCTGAAGAACAAATTATTTTTATTTTTTCATTCTTAAATACAGATTAAGTACGAAAGATTGTTTTCTAATTTGTTTACAAACCTGTTTGATTATCAGCGTCCAAGACATTTGAATCAAATATTAATTCATCACCAACGTTATTTTTTAAACTATCAGCCAAATTGAGTGAATTTATATCACTACTCTCATCAATGACTGACTGAGCTTGTGAGACAACTTCTGAAGGTTCATTTTCTACTATAATTTCATATAGTAATTCAGGAGATTCTGCTTCTTTCAGAGTAGGATTATTCATCAGAGGAGGAAACTCTTTGTTAGAAGAATAACTTTTATCGTTTAAATTCATATAATCGTTAATTTTATCATTCAAAATCGAAACTTGATCATTAATCAAATTATTTTCTGACTGTTCTTGTCTTATTCTATTAAAATTTATGTTTACCAAAGTCACTTCTTTAACAGATGGTTTATCTTTTTCATGAAAACCTATTTACCAAATTATAAAAATTAAACCAAAAAATCTTAAAAATATAATTATCAATATGAATATCTATAAAAAAATTCTTTAACATAAAAAATATTAATATGACAATCTATAAAAAAATCAACATAAAAAATGTATTAATTTAAAATATAGTTATCGGTAAAAATGTTCAATGAATATCGTAAAAATATTGATTAAAATAAAGTGTTGTTAATTCTTTTACCAGGTTTTCCACTGATATCGAGCCAGTATTGGTACAAGCCTCTCATTTGTAAATCCCTGGGCCACGTCTGATTCAACCAAGCACTATTAAACTCCTCCAAAATATCCTTTGATAAATTGTTTTCGAAAGTTGATAGATGTTTTTGTTTATCTTCAGTCAATTTTTCTTGCATTATTTCTTCAGTAACAGTTGTTTTTGATTTTTTTCTTTTATTAAAAACATCATAGTCAACAGCAGAAGGATCGAAAGGATACAAGCCTGCAGCTTTGAATCCACTGATAACAGCATTCTTTTCTTCTTTCATATTATCCAAAGCAAACTGTAAAACCAATGGAAAATCTTCTTTTTTTACTCGGGCAACATTTTTAGAATTTTTCCATCTTGGTACAGCTTTCTTCCAAGTTTCTTTGAACGGGTGGAAAAAACTAATGTCGAGTGGTTGCATTATGTGGGTTGAGTTGGGAACAAGTCCAATCAACTCAATACCCTTTTCACGACAAAATGTAACCAGAGGCATCGTCATGTGTGAGGAATGATTATCTAAGTATAAGACAATTGGGAACTCAGTTCCTTGTTTCACTAACCATGGATAAAATATATTTGTTATATACTCATAGAATGACTCAGAAGTCATCCATCCATTATCTGAGAGGCCGATACCCCAACCTTCTGGACAATGTTTAACAATTTTCTCTGGGACTTCTGATTTGTAAGGAAACATCAGCATGGGTGGTGCACGATCACCATTAGCACTGTACATGAACAAAACAGTGAAGCCTTCTTTCTCAGAATCTACTACCTTGTAAGCAGAACGGCTTCCTTTATCTAATAACACCTTCTCTGATGAAGGACATAAACTTACATAAGTCTCGTCACAGTTAAAAATTCTAGTAGAAGGAATATCCATTAATTTTTTTTCACTTAAATACTTCGCTTGTTCATCAAACCAATCTTTCAGGTTATCACCGGTTACTGCTGCTCTACTGTGAGTTAAATTTTGTGGTTTTCTGATTGACAATTGAGGGTGTCGTTTTCGAAAACCCTCATACCAATGTCGACTCGGCCGGCCGTCAATAAATGGATTTTTTTTGTTTGATAGATTCACACATTGTTGAATAGAATCTAATAGTTCTGTTTTAGTTACTGGTAACCCTCGCTTAGCTCCGAATAGAATCCAGTCTACAATTTTTTGTTCTTCAGTATCAGAAAATACTGTTGGTGATCCAGTTTTTTGTTTGGATGTCTCAGAGTTTCCTTTTTTTCTGGAAAGCGTAGCAATAGGCACTCCGTATGCTGCAGCAGCTTTTCTCAGCGAAACACCCGTATCGACAGCTTTCAAAGCGTTAGCTACATCATCAGGAGTATAATTTATACGCACCGATTTCTTTTTGTTCTTTGAAAACTTACATGTATTAACTAAAACAACACCCTTTTTTGGAGCCTTGGAACTGGTGTCACTTAAATTCACGGATTTAATTTTATTTTTTTTCTCGATTTATTATTTTGACATTTTTTGGTAGTTTTTCCCATGTTCACGCAATTGGAATTCTTATCTGAAATAGGAAATTATTGATTTAATTAACACAAATCAATATTTATGATCCAACTTACAAATTTTTGAGGTTAGTTTTTTATTTGTATGAAATTTTTAAATTTCAGTACTTACCTAAATGCAAATTTATAGATATATACACCGTACTAACATTTATTTTGCATAAACTGTTTTTTTATAAATATTTAACAATTATTAACACTAAGTTAAATAAACGTTGCTCTCACGTCTCGCTGTTTCATAATTACGGACCACTTATAAAAATGAGCGTACGGGGGACATGGAACACTGAATATACTGTTCCATAAATACGGACTATTTAAAAATTTTTGTACCATTTATGAAACACCTAAATAAAAAATAAATACTTTATTAAAAAACTTAAAATTCTTTATCAATAGGTAGATAATAAGTCAAACTTTTGATTAACATGTTTCAAGTATTTTTAAATCATTGATATATATCTCAAAAAGTTGAAACAATCGCAATGGCAGACGTCACTGTTTTACTCCAACAGACAGTTTTTTCTCATGCAACCTGACACGGGCATTTGATCTATTTCTTTTTCTCTACATTTGAAGACATTTCCAGGAATAAATTAACGTTATCAATACATTAGTTATTAAAAATCAAAAAGATATTATTATAAATACGAAATTAGTTAAAAAATATTTGTAATTTAGATTTTTATCATATGTTTCATAAACTAGGACAATGTTCCATAATATGGACTTTTACCTTACTATATTTCACCAATTAGTTTAATGGGAAGTTCCGTAATACCAGTCAGTGCCTTTATTCTAAGCAAGACCGTTAACATTTATAGGCACAATATGTGGAATCAATTATTATTTTAAATAAATTTTGTCTCATATCGTTATATTTGAGCAATAATGGATGTTATAATTAACCATAAGATAAAGTAATAATAATTTGACCAAAAAATCCTTTTACAGTTGGTTTTTAGGACAGAAAAACAAAGTCCGCGAAGTAGTGGTAAGTCAACATTTTGAGGTGATGTTTTCGGAAGTTCAGGCCAAGGTGCATATAGTTTGATAATACCAGGATAGCCTTGGTACGCGGTACTTATGTACATAATTTACTGAAAATAGAACAAACTTAAGGTGGATGTTACGAGGTTTCATTGAGAGGATTACATTTTAAGATTAAAATCTAAACATGAGACATTTTTGAGGTTATCTGTTTGGAGTAAGAAATTGCAATTTTTTGGAAACGCGACAAAAATAACCATACACTGTTAAAAAAGCGGAGTTAAAATCAACTCCGAAGCATACCCTATAAAAGTCCCACTGTTTTGAGTAAACGGCAAGCACTGCCCGGAGTTATTTCAATCAACTCCGTCCTGACCCTATAGTTGTCCCACGACACCATCAGAAGTTGATTTTAAGGAGTAAATATCGCTAAAAAGGAACGCTGAAGGGAGTATGTCGCGTCAGTGCGATTTGTTATATAATATTTAAAAAAAAGATTTTAAAAAACGATAAAAAGAGTGATCTATGGCAACCAGACAAAGCGGGTGAAAATTGTATATATGAATCAGAATTGGGATACGAAGAATTCATAGACGCCGGTAAGTATAATTGTATATAATAATAATTATGAACATATCCATGATGCTTTTGAATCTTTTCGTACGATTTAAAAAACTCGTGTGGATTATTCCTGTTAAAATTAGCAAATAAGACAAATAAGTTCATTTAGAAACCTTTCATTATTAAAAATTACTACTAAATCCACTTACTCAGAAATGTCAAGGAATATTTTTTGAATGCTCCGAAAGCGTATTAAGAACAATTTCCCAAGCATTTCTTTATCAATTTTAAAATGAATAATCCACATGAGTTTTTTAAATCGTATACAAAAACATTCAAAAGCATCATGGATATGTTAACAATTAATAAAATATATACTATGAGTTCTTCGTATCCCAATTCTAATTCATACACTGTTAAAAATTTGAGGAGTAAATGGCTAGCGGAGTTGAGAGTACAATTTTTCGGAGTATAAAATCGACTCAGTACACTGTAAAAACAAAGTATCATTTCGAGGCTAGTTTTCGGTATTGAAACAGTCCTCCAAAAATATAGTCTCAGGTGGCTCCATTCTAATGCCACTTTATTTTGATGCCGCTAAACGACGTTTTAGTACAACTTTTTTGGATAAAAACAGGACTGAAGTGAGAATCAAATTTCAATGACGTGACGTAGCACATGGGAACGTCAAACGTCCGTGAACTGTCACTGTAACTTTGTTCGTGTGTCCAGTCAACGGGGAACAAATTTCACTTAAAAAAACGAATTCGGAAAAGTAGAATTTTTTTCTCACGGATACGTTGGGGGTGACTTTATAAAGATACTGTAAAAAGTCCCCAACCATATGTGTACGGCAACGGCCGCCATGATGGAAAGTGTTAAACAATAACATGTTTTTTCAAATAACTCGAGAACGGTTTATTTTAGGTCGAAAATGGTTATGTTAAAAAATGTTCACAATTTTATAGTGCACAGAAAAGGTTCTAACAGTTGTAGACGTATTATCAACGGTTACGCTATAAAATTGGATTAACTGCACAATTGTGCGATTTCTGAACAAATACAGTAAAACTGAAAATATCCTGGAAAGAACTTCGGAAATAGATCAGGCGATTTGCACTGGAGCAAATGCATGTTCCTGTTTGAAAAAAAACCGACCAACTCATTTGCATTACAAATTATCAGTATAAAATGAGCTCAACTTTAGTGTCCAATTTGACATGCTTAAGGGAATGATTTTGAGATGAAACTTCTTGTAATTGTTCCTCCATATTCATACAATATATTTCCCAATTTTCAGGTC
>CAKNYM010049508.1:134140-167467 GCA_932195095.1 Andricus curvator
GACCTGAAAATTGGGAAATATATTGTATGAATATGGAGGAACAATTACAAGAAGTTTCATCTCAAAATCATTCCCTTAAGCATGTCAAATTGGACACTGAAGTTGAGCTCATTTTATACTGATAATTTGTAATGCAAATGAGTTGGTCGGTTTTTTTTCAAACAGGAACATGCATTTGCTCCAGTGCAAATCGCCTGATCTATTTCCGAAGTTCTTTCCAGGATATTTTCAGTTTTACTGTATTTGTTCAGAAATCGCACAATTGTGCAGTTAATCCAATTTTATAGCGTAACCGTTGATAACACGTCTACAACTGTAAGAACCTTTTCTGTGCACTATAAAATTGTGAACATTTTTTAACATGACCATTTTCGACCTAAAATAAACCGTTCTCGAGTTATTTAAAAAAACATGTTATTGTTTAAGACTTTCCATCATGGCGGCCGTTGCCGTACACATATGGTTGGGGACTTTTTACAGTATCTTTATAAAGTCATCCCCAACGTATCCGTGAAAAAAAAATTCTACTTTTCCGAATTCGTTTTTTAAATCCTTCATTGACTGGACGCTTTCGTCTTGTAGAGTCGGTACAAACTCTTAAAAATGTAACAATAATACGGTTTCGTTATACAATTATTGTGAAAATGGTCCCGTGGAGTTTTCTACTGGTGTTTTTACCAGTAAAAAAATTGTAATGTTCATCAAACAGGTTTGATTTCCTTAAGCTATTAAAATTTCTAAATCAAAATAACTCCTTTTTTTGTACAAAAAATGACTCCAAAACTCAAGTCGAATATTTGAAATTCGATTTATTCGAATATTCGAACAAGTCGAATTGCGAAGATTCGACTTGAATTTTTGATCCATTTTTTACACAAAAAAAAGTTATTTTGATTTTAAAATTGTAATAATTCAAGGAAATCAAGGCGGTTTGATGTACAGTCAAATTTTTTTCTATTTCGAAAAATCCAATGTTCCAAGCATTCTTGAATTTGTATTAAAAATTCGAATAAACGACTGCACAACTCTAATAAAAATTTGCAAATATTTTATTTCAAATCCTTTGATATCTTTTGAAATCCCTTGAAACTTTTTAGAGCTCTTGAAAGTGCCTTCGAATCTTTTACAATACCCTCAAATATTTTAAGTCCTTTGAAATCCCATTAAATTACTGGAATCCATTAAAAATTTCTTTGTAATCTTTTAAAATAACCAAAAATATTTAAAATCCTTTCAAATCTTTCGAAATATTTTAAAGGTCTTAAAAATGCCAAGGAATTTGAAAAAAATACTTTAAAATATTTCAAATCCTATCATTATTCAATTGTCAATTGATCCTCAGGATCAATTAAATAAGAACTTTAAAAAATTCAAAAAAAATCCATCGATTTAAGTAGAAGTGAGTGAATTTAGAAGAATTTAAGTGAATTTTGAAAATTTAAAAGAATTCCAAAGAATTAAAAGAATGCAGGATAAATTGATAAGAATTCACGTTCAATTCGAAAAAAAATAAAAAATCTTAGGAATCCTACGAAATACCTCACCTCTTTTGAATAAATTCTTTAAAATCCACTAAATTTACAGATTTGTATAACTTTCATAAGTGAAATAAATCGAAAAATATCTTTTAAATTACCAATATAATAATAAATTATGTATGTTATTTAGAGTCTATGTTTTTTTGAACCAGGTACTCAAAAATGTTACCTTAGATGTTGCTTTATTTGAGCTTTAGTCTTTTCAATGGCATTTTCATTAATTTTTTACGCCATTCTCTTGCCGCCTTAGTTTTTTTTCTTTTTTTAATCTTTCCTCTTCTTTTAAAAGTTTTGATGGTGGATTCGATTTTTAACTGTTACTTTTGGCCATTTCGCTGTTTATTTTCTCCGAGTTTCTCTGTTCATTTGCTCCGAGTTTAATTAACAAAATAAGCATAATTTCAACAAAAAAAACATTTATAAGGAATTAATGATAATTGTTTATAGTTTTAACTAAATTAGGTACATATAAATAATCAACGAGATGTGAATCTAACTCGCAAGCACGTCGTGGAAACACACCGGTATAAACCTAACCTAAATCTGTCAAATGAGATTCAGGATCTTCAGGATCGTAACAAGTCGTAATTAGGCATAATTAGGTATTTCAGCTTTGGGTGGGCGAAATACAAGACTCCGAGATGTCTGCACGCCGAGGGCCAAACAATAATACCAATTTCATGGGACAAAACTTTATTTTTTTATTTAGACAAAAATTATTTTTCACCGCAAGTTTTTATGATTTGAATAGCTTTTTAATAATAAAAATATTATATTTCTAAATTAGGTATTTCAGGTTAGGTGGGGGAAATCCAAGATGTCTGCACGCCGAAGGCCAAACAATAGTACCAATTGCATAGGACGAAACTTTATTTTTTCAATAACTTAAAAAATAACTATTTTTTAATGTAAGTGTATTTGTACATTATTTTTTATTTTCTAGAAGCTATTCAATTAGATAAAAAAACCGATTAAAAAAATTTGTCATACTTTTATTACGTGATTAAATAGCTTTTTAAAAATAAAAAATAATATCCAAATACAATTATTGTGAAAAGCCATCCGGGTATCTCCAATTTCAGCCCTTAACCCTACTTCCTCGAGGAAGATGTGATTTAAACACCTAGACTACTAGGATTAACCATTGAAACAGTAAGACCTTTGAAAAGCCATCCGGGTATCTCCAATTTCAGCCATTAACCCTACTTCCCCGAGAAAGATGTGATTTAAACACCTAGGCTACCAGGAAGGACCTTTGGAAGAACATCCACCTCATTACTTTTCAATCATTGTAATATGAATTTTTCATTACTGAATAATAATTCAAAACGACGTTACAAACTTTTGTAACTTTTACAATTAAAAAATTAATTCTATGCATCATTTTCAATTTAAACGTTGTCTTATATTCAAATAAATAATTAATATTTATTATATTTATTAGTATGTAATAATTACATATTTATTCACCAGTTTCCTCTTGTTAAAATAATGCCACATTTGTCCCCTTTTCTATTTTCTCTATCACATTTCAAAAGTAGAAGAAAATTTAAACAGTGAAGAATTCTCATAAGCATGAAGTTGCAAGCAATTAAAACAATACTCCCTGTGCATTATTTTAGTTCTCTAGTACGTACCACTTTTCAATCTGAAGTTAGCAAAGTAAAATAGTATGAACGATGGCATCAAAACAAGACGATTTGGTATTATAACAGGACGCTAAAAAAGTGATGCTCAATTAAAATGGAACCATAGTTTTTACAGTGTATCGAATACATTTAACTCCGCATATTTTACTCTAGAGTGAAATATAGTGTGCAAAAGGTTCTGAAGTGCATGCAGAGTGAATATAATTAATTCGCACCGCACAGAAACAAAATCTTAACCCATGCTCAATCCGGAGTTAAAGAGTCGTGGCGGGACTTCTTATGGAGTTTATGTTCGGAGCTGCGTTCGCAGAAAACTTGCAAAACACTCTCTTCGCACTTCGCAGTTGTTCGCCACATCATGGCCGCAAGTCAACGCGTGCGAAACTGCGAACTCGAAACATGAACATTCTAGAATCCAGAATTCTAGATGGTCGCGTGTCGCACCGGTGCGATTTGTTATTTAATTTTTAGAAAAGTGAAATATGTTGGCGATGAAAAGAGTGAGCTATGGCAACCAGACAAAGTGAGTGAAAATTGTATATAATTATATATGAATCAGAATTGGAATACGAAGAATTCATAGTCACCAGTAAGTATCATTGTATATATTTTATTAATTATTAACATATCCATGATGCTTTTGAATCTTTTTGTACGATTTAAAAAACTCGTTTGGATTATTCCTTTTAAAATTGATAAAGAAATGCTTGGGAAATTGTTCTTAATACGCTTTCGGAGCATTCAAAAAATATTCCTTGACATTTCTGAGTAAGTGGCTTTAGTATTAATTTTTAATATAATAAAAGGTTTCTAAATGGACTTATTTGTCTTATTTACCAATTTTAACAGGAATAATCCATACGAGTTTTTTAAATCGTAAAAAAAGATTCAAAAGCATAATGGATACGTTCATAATTATTATTATACCTATACAATTATACTTACCGGCGTCTATGAATTCTTCGTATCCCAATTCTGATTCATATATAAAATTTTCACCCGGATTGAGCATGGGTTAAGATTTTGTATCTGTGCGGTGCGAATTAATTATATTCACTCTGAATGCACTTCAGAACCTTTTGCTCACTGTATTTGATTCTAGAGTAAAATATGCGGAGTTAAATGTATTCGATACTGAGTCGATTTTATACTCCGAAAAATTGTACTCTCAACTCCGCTAGCCATTAACTCCTTAAATTTTTAACAGTGTACGTTCGATTGTCCCCATACACGATACACGAGCGTCATAAGGGCTGGTCCACAATAAGAGTCTAAGTGTCGACGTTCGAAAATATATGCGTATTTCACGTTATACGCACACGGAGAAAAATGGAAGGTCAGTTTGGCCATCTAGATGTGCAGACAGACTATATTGTAGGGTCAACTATAGGACAGCCCTTGAAGATGGCTAAAGCGACTATCTCTAGAAGGTTAAAGCAAGAGGTTCAAATCGATCATTTCAGAGTTTCGACTTGGTCATCTCGGACGGTCGACTCAAGCGTCATTGAGGAGTTCCATATTTGAGGAACGTAACATATCGCAAATCGATAAGGAAGCGATAGAGTTTACCGATATAGTAAATAGTATGCGGTAAACCCTCTTCGAATTTCCACCAGCAACGGAGCGCTCAGGTAGCACAGGTAACACCGGAGTGGGGACTTACCTGGCTACTAGAGGGGTGAGTTATTAAATAGCCGCTCCCGACAAGAAAGCTTGTCTTTTCCCCGATGCGTCGGCTAGAGCACCAGCTCTAAGGGAATAACTGCGGTTACCCCTTAGAGAACTAATAGGTTTTCTGAATTAGATGCAATTAGATGCGCGTTGCGATTTTATTCACTTAGTTTTCAGGATAGATAGAAAGGACGTGTAGTCCAAAAGAATCTTACTCCAAGTAAGAGAGGATTCTCTCATATTTAGAATTGTACACACAATTAAACGTGTTTACATAACAGTCGTGTTATCTTGTCAGACGGCCATATGACAAGGTATATTACTATATACATTTATTGAATTTCCGTACCACGCGTTCGCCAGCTGTTTGGGCACTACTAACGTCACGGACCTTTAAATGTTTCCAGGTATTTCACGTCATTTCCCGAGAAAATAGTCGGGAATTCGTCGTAGGGAAATACCTGCAGAAATTTAAATTTACAGTGGGATTTAAATCCTATAAATGAAAATAGCATTTGCTTAATGTTTTCTATCTCTTTTCTCAATGAGAATGGCTCATTGAAAAATAGATTTTTTCTTTGCAATTAAATTCTCGAATACTGTAAAATTTGGTTATAGGTAAAAATGATCAAATCCAGTATTCCAAAAGGAGAATAAATTTATATTTTTGTTTCTTGAGTTTGTTTTATGGGCAATCACCCATCTCAATTAAGCAAAGTTTGTTTATAAGCAATTGTATCTCGTTAGGAGATTTGTGTGTAATTCTTCCAGTAGATTCAAGTAGGGAAAAGGTGATTCTGCTGAGCAGAATCACCCATTGTGTTGCGGGTCATAATGATGACAATTAGTGATTTCTAATATCTCATTAGAAATTGGATTTAAAATCCAGTATCACTCCACTGAATGTACCCGTGACTCAATATATTTTCCCTTTTGTACAGATGAAGAAAGCATACGATCTCGTTACGATAACAATAACGCTTCATCATAGAGAGTCGAACCGATCATCACATATGGCGAAATTGATCATTATAAAGGGTCGAATCGCTCATCATAGAGGGTCGATTTGGTCATATCAGATAATCGACTTGATCTCATCCTCGGACAGTCGACATGGCCATCTTAGGGGGTCGATTTGATTATCCTACATTTTCTATATTTGTTGTCCTTTTCCAACTTATTCCAGTCTCTCTCTTATAAGAGAGTGAAAATTATAAAATTAAGTGGAACCTATAAAACCTGAAAATTTATATGAAATACATGAATTCTGAAAGCATTTTTTATTCTATGTGGAGACATAATGAGAGACATATGAGACATCATTTGCTATGCAAAAACAGTGCACATTGACAATATATTTTTTGGATCACGAAAGGCTAAGGACACGGCACGGTGTCACACTGAATTGTAAGATTTCAAATGTTTGAAGTAAATTCAGAAACAAAACCTTCCAGATTCTTTTTTGAAAATTCAAAAAATCTTTTGAAATATTTGTGATCTTTTTAAGTATTCTCTTGAACTTGATGTTACCAAATAAAAAATCATTCGAAATATTCTTAGCTAAATCTTTCAACATTTTTAAAAAGCTTCTAAATTTTTTTTCCTACTCTATCAAAAATATACGTTTTTTCAATTTTTTAAAATCTTTTCAAACATTAAATTATTTCAAATTTTTTTACAAACTTGTGCATATCTTTTAAAACGATTCTAATTTTTCTTCAAACTTGTGAAAAATCTTTCAAGTCTTCGAGATTTTATTTTTATTTTTAGAAATATTTCAGAATTTTTTTAAATTTTCTTCGAAAAATAATTATTCAAAATAAAAAAAAATCATTTGAAGTCATCCCAGAACAATTTTTTTCCTTTTGAAATCTTTTAAAATTCCTAAAAAGCTTCTAAATTTTTTGTTGGAAATCTTCAACAATCTACATTTTGTTAACATTTTGTGAAACTATTCTTAAGATTTAAATTATTTTATAATCTTTTCAGAATTTCTAAAACTTTGAAATATCTTTCAAAATAATTCAAAGTTTTTCTAAATTTTTGTAATATTAAAAAAATTGTAATTTTTTGGATACCGATACCGATAAAAATATTCTACGTTTTTTTTCATCCGAACGATAAGATATTTGAGGAAATTGAAAATCTTTCAAAATGGTATAAATTTTATGACGAATATTTGTATCCTGACCTACTTAAAAGAAAGTAGAAAACATGAATATTATGGTCTAGGAATGATAAAGGTAACAATTCTGTTCTTAACTTTTTCACTTTTTGAAAAATGAAAAAGCTTTGAAGATTTCAAAATACGTTGAGAAAGAATCTGGAAGAAGTTAGGATAATTTTTGAAATTTTAGCAGAATGTCACATTTTTATATTTTTCAGTTTGTAAAAATTTTGTTGAATTTTGAAAATCAACGTTTTTGTTCTCCTCTGACACTCAAGAATTCTTTTTATCATTTTTTTTTATTTATTAGGCTAACAGTTTTTGATAGTGGAAGATCAGAAAAGGTACATGATTTGGGTTCAATTAGAAGATTTAATTTTTAGGTTCAATAACGATGTTGATATTATGAAACTTACTGAGAAAGAAGATTTATCGAAAAAGAGCTAATAGATTTTCGAATCATTTAATTATTTTATTTTAGAAACTGTTAGTTAGTCCAAATTGAACGAAATTTTTTATCTAAAAATATAATTTTTTCACGTAATTATGAACGAGTTTCTTCTCCGATCGATTCTCGAAGTTCCGTCGTGCACAGAGGGTCGTTTCTTGAAAGACTCCACAAATTGTAGGCTGCAAATTGAGTCGAAAATTTGCAATTCTTTACCAAATCAACGTAACAATCCCGCCTCTTAACGATGTCACTGCAGAAAATTACAATTTTTTTATAAAAATATTTTTCTCATTATATTAAAAAAATTTTCTCTATAAATATTCTCATCATGCAGGATTAATAGAAAAATCTCACCTGCAAGTTGATGATGGAAAATAATCATTTAGTGCATAGATAAGAAATCCAGTCATGTGATTAGTATATTTTCTTCTATTTTTCTTTTCAATAAAAATTTCGCATTTTTTAATTTCCTCAGGTTGACTATTTTTATGGCATTCTTCATCAGAATTGTAAATCGCCTCTGTAAATGACAACTATTATTTATTGTACTTGCCCATTTTACGCTGACTAAGATTATCAATTTGAAGAGAAAAAATACTTTTTAATCCAAAATGAAAATTTTGAAAAACTAATTATTTGTTGAAAGTTATTGAACATGTAAATTGGAGCTTAAATTCGGTTTTAGGATAGTATTATCGGTTTGTTTTTCAGCTTATATAAATATAACTTTTTTAGGTTCCTTGAGAAAATTCGAGAATATTTTTGAAAATTTCAGATATCTAGAATATAATCTCTTTAAAGATTCTAAAATTGTTAAATATCTTTTAAACAGACTAGAATTTTTTCTAAAATTTGGAAAAACCTTTCAAAATAAAAAAAAATGCATTACAATTTCTCAGATTTTTTACCGATAAAATTAGAAAACTGCTATCAATTTAAAATTTCCGAATTGTAAAATTCTCGAATAAACAATCTATTTCATTTTTAGTTAAAAATGCAACTGTTTAGTTAAAAAAAAACTTTTTTCTTGAAAATTCATATTTTGGGTTAAATATTCAACTATGGTGTAGAAAATTAATCTTTTTTCTTGAAAATTCAACTATTTGCTGAGAATTTTGTACTTTGAATTGAAAATTCAAGTCTCTTTAAAAAAATGTTATATGATTAGAGTTTAATATTTTTTCTTTGAAAATTCGACCATTTGGTTGAAAATTCATCCTATTTTTTTTTGAAAATTCAACTGTCTTTTAAAAAAATAGTCTTTTTGGCTTAAAGATTGAACTTTTTTTTCAAAATGTTAAAAATGTTATGTGGTTAGAGTTTAATATTTTTTGTTTGAAAATTCGACCATTTGTTTGAAAAATCGTCCTTTTTTTGGAAAATTCAACTATTTGTTTTAAAATTCAACTATTCTGTGTAAAATTCGTCTTTTTCGTTTGAAAGTCAAACTATTTGGTTGTAAATACAATTGTTTTGTCAAAAATTGATTTCTCTGTTTTTTTTAAATTCAACTATTTTGTTGCAAATTAATTGTTTCAACTGAAAATTGAATGATTCCAATATTGTTGGAAAATAATTGATCGTTTTTAGTTAAAGATTCAATCATTTTTCTGAAAATTTCTGTGTTTTGTTTTAAATTCGTTTTTTTTTTTTGGAGAAAATTAATCTTCTTGATTGAAGAATTAACTATTCCATTCTTGGTTAAAAAATGATAATTATTAGTTTAGAATTCAACTATTTGGTTGAAAATAAAATAAATAGTGGGTGAAAAATTCAACTGTTTTTTAGGGAATTCACTTTTTTCGTTTGAAAATTCTTTTTTTGGTAGAAATATTATCTTTTTTGGTTAAAAATGCGACTGTTTGGTTAAGAATTCATCTATTTTATTTAAAATTCAACTATTATGTCAAAAATTGATCTCTTGTGTTAAAAATTCATATTTTCGGGTTGAAAATTCAACTGTTTGATAGAAAATTTGTTTTCTTTGTTGCAAATTCCTTTGTTTTGTTGAAAATTTGTATTTTTGGATTGAAAATTCTATTATTTTTGTATAAAATTCAACTATTTGGTTGAAATTTAAGTTTTCGTTAAAAAAAAAAAAAAAATATTTTCGAGTGGAAAATTAAACTATTTTCTACGGAATTTTCCTTTTTCGTTTGGAAATTCTTCTTTTTTGGTAGGAATCTTATCTTTCTTGTTAGGAATGTTATCTTTTTTGGTGAAAATGGCAACTTTTTGGTTGAGAATCAATCCTGTTTTATTGAAAATTCACCCACAAAAATTCATTTTTTATGGTAAAGATTCATCATTTTAGTTGAGAATGCAACTATTTTGTTAGAAAATGTATTATTTTGTTAAGAATATAATTTCTTCGTTGAAAATTCAATTATTTGTTGAAAATTGAACTAACTTGTTAAATATTCGTATATTTGGATAGAAAATTCGTCCTTTAAGATTAAAAATTCAACTGTCTTCTATAAAATTCGTCTTTTTGTCTTAAAAATTCAACTATTTAGGTGAAAGATTATCTTCTTTGTTTGGAAATTCTACTGCTTTTTTGAAACTTTGTCTTTTTGAATTGAAAATTCATATTTTTTGGTAGAAAAGGTTTTTTTCGAAAATTCAACTGTCTTTTAAAAAATTCATCTATTTGGCTTAGAGATTCGACTATTTGGTTAAAAATTGAACTGTTTGCATTTAAGGTTAATTCCTTTTTTGTTTGAAAATTCGACAATTTGGTTGAAAGTTCGTCTTTATAGGTTGAAAATTCTACTATTTGGTTCAAAATTCGTTTCATTTTTTTGAAAGAACTATTTGTTTGTAAATTCAATTGTTTGGTCTAAAACAATTTTTTTTTTCTGAAAATTCAACTATTTGGTTAAAAAATCATTTTCTTCAGTTGAAAACTCATCTTTTCTTGTTTAAAATTCAACCGTTTTCTAAAAAATTCGACTTTTAGTTCGAAATCTCAACTCATTCATTGAAAATTCATCTCTTTTGGTAGAAAATTAATCTTTTTAGTTGAAAATTCAACATTTTGTTTGAAAATGCAATATATTTCGACTTGAAATCTTAACCATTTCATATTGGATTCGATATTTTGGGCTGTAAAGTCTGTTAAAATATTATGTTTATGTTTGTATGTTTTGTCTTATTTTAGACGTTTATCAAATGAAATCGAAAGAAAAATTTTGTCTCAAAAATAGGGGGTGGAGGTGAAAAAAGTTTTCAGAATAGCGTCACGTACTTTTTAAACCGTCCCTTAATAATTAATTTCCATTTGTGAAATATCATCCTTCTTTTTCTTCAAATGTTTTAAAAAATCAAATAATTAAAAAATTCATATTTATATGCGAATTTTTAAAAACCAGTTATATATTTGTAGTACTTACGATATGTTATTTTGCTGCATAGTTCATTCGTTATTATTTGCACCGTGGCTGCAATAAAGTCTTCATTTTCTCCCTCAAATAAAATTTCTGGATGGCATTCCATAATGTATTTGCGTTTATATTCTAGTACGGTCTTAACCGTATGCTTCAGATAATTAGCATCCATCAAACAGGTTTTATAGATTGCATAAATCATTTCAGATTTGGCTGCAAATTTCATTTTGGAAACAAATTCATCTCTGAATTCTGTAAATTCAATGTGAAACAACAAGTACTTCTCTTTGCCTTCGGGCATAATTTTTGTCACATTTTCTGAATTACATGTGTGATTTTCGTATTTGTAGAGCCAATTCATCGCATCTCGATATGAACTAAGATTTCCATTCAAATGAGTGGCGATATGATCTGCGGAAATTTAATATATGGTAACAAGGATACGTTTTTGTACCGGTTTTGGTTAAAACATTATTTAATTGAAATTTAAAAAAATTTATAATAATTAAAAAACTGCTTACCAGGTACATCCATAGTGCGAGAATAAATTATGCATGTCAGACCTGTGGATAATGTGTTTTTATTTATGGGAATCTTTATTGAACATCTTAATGTTATTTAATATAAATTATCAAATATTGTTTTTAAAAAATATATTCAAAGGTCGCCCAAGGCCATTTTAGGGCGAAAATGCTAATTCTTAATTAAATTGGGGGCCGTACTTAAATTACGTAACGGTAACGTAACGGTTTTCCGAAATAATAAGATATGGGACTTTAAAGTAATGAAAATTTTTTGTATTTAAGATAATACATTCTTTGCAGGGTGAAAACTTCATTTTCAAATTTCACTGATTTTTCCTTGACCAATTTTTATTTTCCCATCCATTAACATTCAAATACCATCATTTTTATTTTGTAATATTTTTATGATCTTTTAGAGTCTAAATGAAAATATATTACAAATATAAATTTAGGTAGGGTGACCAGGCGTCCCGGTTTTCCGGGACATGTTCCGGTTTTTGGGCGTTTTGAGAAGCGTCCCGGTTTGTAGTGAAATGTCCCGCTTTTTGTCGAAATACTGAACTTGAAAAAAAAACATTTTCCTACCGTTCCTACAGTTTTTATAAATATAAAAAAAGCGCGAGCAACCACTGTTAAATCAATTTTTCAGGAATTCATGAATTCATTTTTTTTTTAACAGAGAGAACTCATTTAGACTCTTCTTTTAAATTCGGACTGAATTTTTAAGTTAAAACGTTGAATGGATTACAAAACAGACTTTTAAACACGAAAGATTAATTTTTAATTAAATAGTTGAATTTAAATAAAAATAATAATGTTCAATTAAACAGTTGCGTTTACAACCAAATAGTTGAGAACTTTCAACCAAATGGTCGAATTTTGACGCAAAAAAAATTGAACTTCAACCAAATAGTTAAATTAAAAAGCCAATAAGACGAATTTTTCAAAAGATAGTTAAATTATCAACTTTAAAAGTTGAATTTTCAACAACAAAAAAAGATAATTTTTAACGGAAAAAGATGAATAATCAAGCCAAAAAGACGAATTTTCTAGAAAAAAGTTGAATTTTCAACCTGAAAACATGAATTTACTACTGAATAGTTGAATCCTCAACAAAAAAGATTCATTTTCAACCAAGAATATTAATTTCTACAAAAAAAAAATTTCAAAAAAATAAATGAAACTTCTTGTTTGATACATGAATTTTTCTTGTTGAAAATTCATCATTTAAAATATCAATTTTCAACCAAAATAGTTGAACTTTCGACCAAAAATAAGAATTTTCAACCAAATCGTTTAATTTGCTACTGAATTGTTGAATGTTGAACAAAATAGTTAAATCATCAACTGGAATAGATTAATTTTTAAACAAGAAAATAATTTTCTACAAAATAGACGAATTTTCACCCAAATATTCGAATTTTCAAATATAAAAAGTCAATCTTCAATTAGAAATATGAATTTTTAACCAAAATAGAATTTCCAACCAAAAAATATCAATTTTTAACAAAACAGATAATTTTCTACCATACAGTTTAATTTCCTACCAAGTTGTTGAATTTTCAAGCCAAACAGACGAATTTTTTATGAAACAGTTCAATTTTCAACCCAAAAATATGAAAATATAAAAGATTAATTTTCAATCCATACTGACGAATTTTCTATCCAAAAGAAGATTCAACAAATGGTTGAATTTTCGACCAAAGAGTAGATTAAAATTTATATCAAAAAAGACGAATTTTCTATAAAACAGTTGAATTTTCAACCAAATGGTTGAATTTTCAAATAAAGAAGAAAAAAATACACCAATTTTCAAACAAATAGTTGAATTTTCACCTAAAAAAGATAAAATTTCAATCTAAAGTGGAAAACTTAAATTTTCAGTAAAAGTAATTGATTTACAACAACAAAAAAGATTTTTCAACGAAATAGTCAAATTTCCAACCAATGAGATAAATTTTCAACAAAAATAATGAATCTGCAAACAAAAAAAGAATTTTTTACAAAGCAGTTCAAATTTGAACCAAAACAGACCAATTTTCAACAAAAAAAGATTATTTTTTTAACCAAAACGAATAAACTTTCAACCAAAAATAGTTGGATTTTCTTATTGGGTGCTAATAATTAGTTCGAATTTAAGTTTTAAGTTCAATTTTAAACGCTATTAATTAAAAATTTTTTCAGAATAAATTTTTAATAAGAAATTATTCTATATTTAATGTTCTAAATTAAAATAAAACAATTTTGTTTAGCTTTTAATTTTAGTTTTATATATTTCATTGAGATAAAAAATTCGAAAGTGGATCAAGGATTCTAGAATAATTGACAATAATAAATAGATAAAATAATTAAAAAGATATTGCAGTGACGTGAGATTTAATGCCATATCGATTTTGCGGCTCACTTTTTTTAAACAATTGGAAGTCCTAACGTTTGAGTTCCATTTCTGACATAAACCATAAACAATTAACATTTCTGACATAAAATTTTTCATTTTGCGATTTATTGGGGGGGGGGGGTCGGAAAATATGTGTCCCGGTTTGGTGAAACAGAAATCTGGTCACCCTAATTTAGGACTTTCAAATTAATTTATTTTAAAGAAAAAAAAAGACTTTTCTACCATAAAAGATGACTTTTTAATATAATAATTGAATTTTCAAATTGAAAAGAGGAATTCTCAACAAGAAAGTGTAATAATTGATATTGCAACGAAACAAGATCAAATTTCATTTAAAAAACATGAATTTTAAAACCAAAAAGACGAATTTTCAACAAATAAGGTTTTTTCAGTCATGAAAGAAAAAAAAATGTCACCTAAGTTGTTGTACCATCCATGATGAACCGAAAACAGGCGCTCTTTGAAACGGGAGCACCTGTTTTCGGTTTATCATGGATATTTTCCCTGTGGCGGATTGCTCATTTCCAGGCGCATAAATGAAGCACATTTTCAATTAATTCAGAAAAAAAACAACACCATTTTTCGAAAAAGGGCACTAATAGGTTGTGTATTATGCCATTGAGATTATGTGGTTGAAATATTACATCAAACAATAATTCATCCTTGTAGGAGGAAACATGTCATTTGTAATACATGGGCTAAAAATCGAGCCTGAGGAAGCACCTTAAGGCCATGTGACGAGTGGGTCACGTGACCGGATTCCTACCTTACCGACACTTTTTTTCAAAATCAACTTACGTTCACACGAAACGCGATATCGAGTTGAAAATTTGGGATAATAAATAAGAAGCGCTAAGAAAGGCGGCTCTGGTCCTAAATTTTTCTAATGATGAAAACAGTTTTTTTTGTAAATAATTTTGTTTTTTTGCTTTTTTCATGATTATTAAAATTTAGAACCAGAGCCGCCTTTCTCAGCGATTCTTATTTATTATCCCAAATTTTCAACTCGATATCGCGTTTCGTGTAAACGTAAGTTGATTTTGAAAAAAAGTGTCAGTAAGGTAGGAATCCGGTCACGTGACCCACTCGTATCATGGCCTTAAGGCGCTTAAAATGTGTCTCGGTTTCGCTTGATCCACTATAGTCTAAAAAGATGAATTCTTGAACGTAATATTTTTACCACATCATCTAAAGGCAATTATACCGGTTTGAACAGAAAGCTTTTTCCGGAAAATTTTCTTCTTTTTTTACAATTTAAAATGGAGTGTGTTTTTGCGCCTGAACCTGATAACAGCGGTAGACCGCCGTACACAATAATCAGAGTGTTGCCGGTTTCAGGCGCAAAAACACTGTTTTCAATCGAAAAAAAAAACAAGATTATTTTCCGGAAAAAGCTCTATCCAAACCGGTATAATTGCCTTTAGATTATGCGGTAAAAATATTATGTTCAACAATTCAGCCTGTTAGACGTATAGTGGATCAAGCGAAAATTACGAAAATAATGTTTTAATGTATAGAATTCCTGAAAATAAAAACAAGAATCCAACGACCAAATTTGGACAACCACCATGAAATGCTCCTATTGTAATTTTGAAAAAAAAAGAATTTTCTTTTTAACAAAATTTTCTTTTTTCTCTTCTTTCTTTTTTTTTCTTACCTTGATAAGGGTGCTGTATGAGCACAGAAACGTTGGTAAATATTATGAATGTTTTTTTGTTGTGATTTGATAATAATAACAATAAAAAAGACGGAAGAAATAAAAAAAGAGAAGGAAGGGGATTTGGTTGGTTGCCTTCTCATTTTTCATTCCTCTTTTTTATTTTTGTCCAGAAAAAAAAAAAATTTATTATTAATATTTTTTTTTTTAATTACAATAGGAGCATTTTATGGTGGTTGTCCAAATTTTGTCGTTGGATTCTTGTTTTCATTTTCAGAAATTCTATGCATTGACTTGAGTATCGGACGTTAAATAGGATTTTGAATTTGATTTTAATCTAATTTAAAATTCTTAAATTTTAATAATGTTTTAATTTATGAGTAAGTGAGAACAGGATTAAATGTCTTGGAATTTATAGTAATATATTCTATCCCAGATTGTGAATAGAATTATTTTTTCGAAATGATGAGAATACTAGGGTGGAATTTCGAAAATAATTCATAATTTAAGTACCAAACACTAATTGAAAAAAAAAAGAAATCGAAGTAACCAGTGCCCTAAAAAGAGGCTCTTTGCTTCTAGGAGTTCCGAAAATGAAAATTCGAATTTTCAATAACAGTCATTTGTTTTCTAATAAGTTCCTGTTGATACCTTTTTATCCACCTCACTATATATTTTTTTTCTACTTTTTTTGTATAAACTTTCAAAAAAAAATCTTACATGTTTCAACTTGGAAGCATAAATATTTTTTAAAACATTGGGAAACGTTATAAATATTTACTTCTGAAGAATTAATATATAATGCAAGTTCTCAAATTTCCAAAATATTCAAATTACCTTTACAACTCTAAAAAGAATATATATATATAATATAAAAATTTGACAGTTTTAAAAACATTTTCCCGTTTTCAAAAGCACACTGTTTTTTTATTAAATTATATTCTTTAACATTGTATACTTACAAAGAATGAATACAGGGGCACGTATTACATATTCCATTTTGAGTTAGAAAAATATTTTCACTGTTTTGAAGCTGTTTTAGAAGCAAGCGAATCTCGTGTATTTATTGTACTGAGAAAACTTCTATAATTCACGCAATCTACTGTTTTCGTAATCATACGTTTATCTTACTGGGTGACACAATTTAATGGATTTTCTGCTTTAACCAGATATACATTTATATAGAATGAAATTTATCAAAAATCACAGCAATGTTACTTCATTAAAATTAAAATTTTGCAAAATTAAACTTTTTTAAAATTTTCTGAATAGAATAGGCATCCTAAATAATTTTATTCTGAAAAAAAGATCTTTTTCTTTCGCTCCGCTGGGAATCGAACCACAGAACTACTGATTTCCGGTCAGGTGCTTTTCCATTAAGCTACTAGAGAGATCGAGAGGAGAAACTTTTTTCAGAAAATACACGCATTATTTTCCTAGGTGGTACAAATCAAAATTTTCAAGGAATCTGTATTATCTTCAGAGAATAACAGAAAATATTTAACGTCTTTTCAGACTAGATGGCGCTATGAAAGAAAAATTATTTAAAATATTTGTTCTTTCAGAACTCCATCTAGTCTGAAAAGACGTTAAATATTTTCTGTTATTCTCTAATGATAATACAGATTCCTTGAAGAACAGGCATCGTTCAAAAGTGACGTCATTTTAATTTTTTATACTCCTTTTGTACGTTGTTAATAAATTTTTTTTTTTATAAATTTAAATTAGACTCAGGATAAATTGACCTAGTAATAGTTTTCTTTTGAATATCTTATTCTAAAAAAATAAAATTGTTCCATTCTCGCGAAATAATGCTATATCTCTTTTTTGAATTTGGCAACTCAAATATAAACTTATTATATCTTGTTTTACGAAACTTACGACACTATTGACACTTTTTGACACTTTTTTAACGATGCAACCATTTTGCTATTATTTTGAAAAAAAGGCACTAATGCTACTATTTTCTCAAATTTCTCGCTAATGGAAGTACAATATTTTATTCCTTTTTTTAAAACATATTTTCCTACTTCTTCGCTGATTGCCTAAAATAACACATCCGCCATTTCCAAAATCGAAATTTCAAAAGATTTCAAGATTTTGAAGATTTCGTGGGATTTGCAAGTTTGCAAAAAGTTTGAAGAATTTTTGAGATAAATTACAAATTTCAAGATAATTCACAGAATTTCAAACTATTTCAAGAAATTTGTAGGGATTTTACCAGAAATACACGATTTTATAGGATCTTCAGTCTTTAAAGATTTAAAAAATGTCAATGGATTTCAAGAAATTTGAACAAATTTAGAATATTTTACAAGATTCCAAAAAAAAATTTCGTTTCAAAAGATTTCCAAAATTAAAGATTTTTTTAATTTCCGGATGTTATACGGGATTTTAAAAGATTTCACAAGATTCAAGGGGTTTAAAAATTTTTAAGGATTTCAGGGAACATAGTATATTTGAACTTATTGCGAGAAATTTAATGAGATTCAAAAGAATTTTGTAGGATTATCGATAATTTCACAAAAGCAAAAAAAATTCTAAGGAATTTCAATCGATTCCGTGAGATTTTGGATTTAACAATTTTTCAAGATTTCAAGGGATTTCAAGGAAGTTTAGAATGTTAGAGGGATTCATAGGATTTCAGAAGATGTTAAAATATTCCATAAGATTCTAAGAAATTTCTATAGGTTTCGAGCGATTTAAAAAAATTAGTGGATTTCCTTCTTTCTTAGGATTTCAGAAAATTTCAAAGGATTTTAAAAAGGTCTCCAGGATATCAATGGTTCTATTTAAAATATTTCAAGGGAATTCATCATATTTATGGGATTTATAGGATTTTAATAGAAATTAATCAGATTTTAAGGGATTTGAAAAAATTGTAGAGGTTTCCAGAGATTTCAGAGAATTTCTACAGAATTCAAGGGGTTTTAATGGGTTTCAGTGGATTTCAAAGGATTTTAAAGAGGTTAGGCTATTTAAAAATATTTCAAGGATTTTAACGAGATTTCAAAATTTTTAAGGAATTCATAGGATTTCAAAAGAAATTATAAGATTTTAAAGGATTAAAAAAATTCGTGAGTTTTTCAGTTTTCAGAGCATTTCAACAGAATTTCAGGCGTTTCAATAGATTTCAGTGGATTTCAAAGAATTTTAAAGAGTTTCAGTTATTTTAAAAGATTTCAAGGATTTTAACGAGATTCCAAAATTTTTAAGGGATTCATAGGATTTCAAAGAAAAAATAAGATTTCAAAGGATTAAAAAAATGCGAGAGTTTTTCAGATTTCAGAGCATTTCAACAGAATTTCAGGGGTTTTAATAGATTCCACTGGATTTCAAAGGATTTCTAAAGAGTTTTGGTTATTTTAAAAGATTTCAAGGATTTTAACGAGATTTCACAATGTGTAAGGGCTTTTAAAGTATTTCTTAGGATTTTAGAAAATTTCAAAGGATTTTAAAACGGTTCCAGGATATAAGTGGTCATATTCGAAATATTTCAACGGATGTCATAATATTTAAGAGATTTATTGGATTTCTAAATATTTTTTTTTTCTGAAAAAAGATCTTATCCTGGGAATCGAACCTCAGAACTTCCGATTGCCGGTCGGGTGCTTTCCCATTAAGCTACTAGAGAGATCGAGAGATGAAACTTTTTTTCAGAAAATACACGCATTATTTTGCTAGTTGGTACAAGTTAAATTTTGCAAGGAATCTGTATTATCATCAGAGAATAACAGAAATTTTTAATGTCTTTTCAGACTAGATGGAGATATGAATTAAAAAATATTTTAATTATTAAAGAAAAAAAATAATAATTAAAATAATTAAATTATTTTATTTATTTAAAAAAAAATAAAATTATTTTTTATTCATATCTCCATCTAGTCTGAAAAGACGTTACCACTTTCTGTTATTCTCTGATGATAATACAGATTCCTTTAAAAATAAATGATAAGATTTGAAGGTATTTAAAAAAATTGGGGAGTTTTCCAGAATTTTCAGAAAATTTCAATAAAAAAGGGTATTTTAAAAGATTCTAAGGAATTTAACGAGATTTCACAGAGTTTCTACCCTACCTGGAAAACCTGGAATTGCCAAAAAATTTATATATGCATGGAAAAACCTGGAAATGTCAGGAAATTTTTTTTAGTCAGGGAATTTTTTGGAGAGCGTGCTTATTCTTTTTTTGTAAATTGAAAAATAAAATTAAATAAATATAATTCTTGATTTGTTGAAAGTAGCTTTATATTACTGTATTTAACTATTTTGTTGAAAATCTGTATTTTTTTGGTTTGAAATTTTTTTTCAACTGAAACTTTAATTATCTATTTCTGGTTGAAAATTGATCGTTTTTAGTTGAAAATTCGTTCTCTTTGGTAAAAAATTAATCTTCTTGTTTGACAATTCATCCTTTTGCTTGGAAAATCAACTAATTAATTATTATATTATATAATTAAATTATATATAAATCAACTAATTAACTAAATCAACTAATAAATTTTCTCTCTCTTGACTGAAAAATGTTTTTTAGCCGAAAATTCAACGCATATTGAAAACTCGTTTTTTCATTAACCTCTTTTGTTGAAAATTAATATTTCTTGGTTGAAAATTTATAATTTTAATCAATTGAAGATTCATGCCATTAAGGCCATGTGATGAGTGGGTCACGTGACCTGATTCCTACCTTACCGGCACTTTTTTTATTTTTCAACTTATTTTCACACGAATAGCCACATCGAGTTTAAAATTTGGGATAATAAATAAGAAGCACTAAGAAACGCGGCTCTGGTCCTAAATTTTTATTAGTATGACAATTTTTTTATAACAAATTTTTTTTGCTTTTTTCATAATTATAAAAATTTAGAGCCGCGTTTCTTAATGCTTCTTATTTAGTATCCCAAATTTTCAACTCGATGTGGCGCTTCGTGCGAACATAAGTTGACAAATAAAAAAAGTGTCGGTAAGGTAGGAATCCGGTCACATGACCCACTAGTCACATGGCCTTAAATGAAAAATGAGCTATTTAGTTGAAAATTCGTTTTTTCTTTGGCTACAAATTAAGTTTTTTGACTGAAAATTTAATTATTCCAGTTGAATCTTTAAGTATTTTGTTGAAAATGTGTTTTCATTTTGGTTAAAAATTAATTTCTTTCAACTGAAAATGGTACAATTCCAATTTTAGTTAATACCATTTTATCCACCATTTTAGTTAAAAATTCATCTCTTTGGTTATACATTAATTTTTTTAACCAAAAAGTTAATTATTCAACTCTTGGTTGAAAATTCGTCTTCTTGGTGGAAATTATTCTTCTTGGTTTAAATTTCATTAATCCAGTAAAAGATTCATCATTTTAGTTTTAAAATTATCTTTTTGGTTTTAAATCTAATTATTCCAGTAGCTATACGGATTGAATTTTCCATCATTTTAGTTGAAAATTCATCTCCTTGGTTAAACATTAATTTTTGTAACTAAAAATTCAACTATTTATTTTTTGGTTGAAAATAAGATTTTTAATTGAAAATTCAACTATTACAGTTAAAAATTCAGCACTTTAGTTGAAAATAAGATTTTTCAACTATTCCAATTAAAGATTCATCATTTTATTAATTAATTTTTTATTTTCAAAATTAATTTTTTATAATTGATTTTTTTAAACTGAAAATGTAACTATTCCAATTTTGGTTGAAAGTTGATCTCTTTCAGTTCAAAATTCAACTATTCCGTTGAAAATGTGTCTTTTGTAGTTGAAAATTCACCAGTTTGGTACTGATAATTAATTTTTAATAATTGATCATTTTTTAAACTCAAAATTGAACTATTCCCTTTTTGGTTGGGAATCGATCTTTTTTGGTTCAAAATTCAACTATTTGGTTGAAAATTTGTCTTTTGTCGTTGAAAATTCAACTATTTCGTTCAAAATTCACGTATTTTGTTGGAAAGTCATCTTTTTTGGAAGAAAATTAATCTACTTGGTTGAAAGTTAAACACTTTTGTTAAAAATTAATCTTTTTGGTTTAGAATTCATCTATTCCAGTTAAAGATTAATCATTTTTGTTGAAAATTCATCACTTTGGTTGAAAATTCATTGTTTTTTTTTGGTTTATGAAAATGCAATATTTTTACTTAAAAAGTTAGGAATTTGAAGCGGTAAAAATTGAATGTCTGAAATTATTATGTTTTCAGTATTATTCAATTATTTAATTAATCGATGGTGATGGATTCATAGGATTTCAAAAGAAATTTTAAGATTACAAGAAAGTTTAACGGATTTAAAATATTTTTAAATAATATACAATTTTAAAAGACTCGAAAGAATTTCACGGGATTTTATGGGATATGTAGGTACATATATTGTATACATCAAGGGTTTGCATTTATCAAATGAATCCGAGGATTGAATATTAGCAAAACTCTCCACATTTTTGTCTGCAAACTTTACTCAATTGTTTTTATTTAACAGATTAAATTATTTATTAAATTAAATTTATTCAGAAAAAAGTTCTTCTCCTTTCGCTCCGCTGGGATTCGAACGCTAGGTCAACTGATTCCCGGTCAGATGCTCTAACCACTAAACACTACTTTAGTGGTTAGAGCATCTGACCGGGAATCAGTTGACCTAGCGTTCGAATCCCAGCGGAGCGAAAAGAGAAGAACTTTTTTTCTGAATGAATTTTATTACAAATTTTTTAATTTATAGCTCCATCTAGTCTGAGATGACGTTAAAGATTTTCTGTATTAGAGGATATAACTTTGATTGATATTGTAGATTTTCATTTTCACAGTGTGTGAGAAAAGATTTCTCTTCTGATTGATCGTTACCATCTCCGATGATAATACAGATTCCTAGTTCAATTAATTAAACCTAATCTACAAAAATAATAATTAAAATTTGTTAAAACCTGCATCGTTTTATTATTTACATACTGCTAGTCTCTACACGCAGGTACTCTGCAAAATAATTATATTTATTTAAAAACTAAAATATAATAATTTTGAACCTCAACAATTGAAAAAATTGTTTTTAATTTTTTTTTATTATTATGTGTAGCCTGTAAAGTTTTGCGGGTTTATTTTAAAAATAAATATCATTGTGTACATTCCCGGCGGGTAGAGTTTCGTTCTGTAGGTTTTAAAAATTTTGAATTAATATTTTGTGTAGAGTTTTTCGGCGTAGAATTAAAAGTTGTTAAATTTTACTTTTAAATATTTAATTTCCTTAATAAATATGATTAACTGATTATGTAGAGTCTTCGCGTATAGGTTTTTCCATCTACAATTTTCCCTAATTTTAAAATTGTAAAAATATTTTGAAATCCATTAAATTTCTTTAATAAAATTAATTGAACGTTTGCCGAGTGATTTGAGTGAAAAAAATCTTCAATTAATCGTAATTTAAGTCGTACAAATGATATTTCAAAGATTTTTATTAATTTTAGAAATTTTCGGAATTTAAATTATCGCGCGTTAAACCTCGACTGCTACGTGCAATCCCTACTTTATCAACCGATCCCCCTCCAACGATACGCGCACGATTTGGAAACTTGCTGTGCATTTTCCGGCGTTTTCATTTTTCTGAGTTTTCGTGTATTTTTGGTTTTTGTGTAATGCAAATTGTGTTTTTATCCACGAAGGATTAAGGTAAGTTAAATCTTTTCAGTGGAAAAACATTTTTCCGATTATTTATGTCATAATACACGTTTAATCGAATATTTTATTTGCTATTTCTAACCTCTTTGATTTCATTACCCCATTTCTTATATCCTTACATCTAATAGTTTTCGTATTTTTTAATTCGCATAACCGTATTTTTGTCTGCAAATATAATCACTTCAATATATTTAACAATTTTCTCACGCTCAGCTGATTTTTAGAGATAAAAACGGAGTTTCGAGTGCTGTTGACTTTTTGAGGTTAGAGTATCAGTTATTTTAGTTATTGAATATTTTATGTTTGTTTTTAAATTTTTCTTACTTAATTTCACTTAATTCATGTAAACTAAAAAGTAAATTCAACATAATTTGATTGCCTTTTATTACTATTCACTGATATATTTAAAATTGCTTGTAAATGTTGGATAGAGTGAATAATTAATAGATTGTTTCCATTGATTTATGTAAATATCTTCGAATACGTAGTATTATTTACGAATAATGTTTAATTTATTCACTTATTTTTTGCTTTTAATCTCATTTAATTGTTAGTAATTTATATTGTTCTTGATTTCACGATAAACGAAAAATTCAAGAGTGGTTCGCGAATATAACATCCAAACAATGTAACAAAATAATATCTAAGAGTTAGATCATCGTTTTATCATTGAAAAGTCAACTATTATATTTTTGGTTCAGAATTCATCTCTTTTGGTGGAAAATTTAATTATTTTGCAGGCCTCGGATTCACCACACTATTGACACTTTTTTGAGCGATTACACTAGTTTGCTTCTATTTGGAAAAAATCTTACTTTTTTTTTATGAATTAACAAAGTAGTTCAACCTTTAAACCAAAAAAGATATTTTCTCAACAAAATACATAAATTTTTAACCACAGAGTTAAATTTTCAACCAAGAAGATTAATTTTCTATCATAGAAGATGAATTTTCAACAAATGCATACATTTTTAACCAAATAGTTGAATTTTTAACAAAGAAAACGAATTTTCAACAAAAAAGTTTAATATTTTCAAGAAAAAAGGCAAATTTTCTGTAAAAAAGTTAAATTTTCAAACCGAGAATATGAGTTTTCAACAAACTAGTTAAATTTTCAATCTAAAAATTTAATTTTCAACAAAAAGGAATAGAATTTTCAACTAAATTTACAAATCTTTAACCAAAAAAATGAACTTTTAAGAAAGTAGTTAAACTTTCAGCCAACGAGTAGAATTTTGAACCTTAAGAGATGAATTTTCCACGAAAAAATAAATAATTGATATTTCATAACAAAATAATTTTAATTAAAAATAAGAAACAGTTGGATTAACCCAACAAATACGAATTTTTAACAAAATATATCAATTTTCAACCAAATAATTAAATTTTCTATCAAATTGTTGAATTTTCCACCCGAGAATTCGAATTTTCTACAAAACAGTTGAAAAAAGATCAAATTTCTACAGAAAGAGATGAGTGTTGAAAAAAAAAGTTGAATTTTTAATCAAATAAAAATTTCTTAGTCAAGAAACAAAAAAAAATGCATTTAAATTGTTGAATTTTTAAGACAAAAAGGCGAATTTTCTATAAAAAAGTTGAATTTTCAAACCGAGAATATAAGTTTCCAACCAAAAAAAGTTAATTTGCAACCAATACCTTGAATTTTCAACAAACTAGTTAAATTTGTAATTTAAAGATTATTTTTTAACAAAAAAGAATAGAATTTTCAACTAAAATTATAAATCTTTAACCAAAATTTGGAACTTTTAAGAAAGTAGTTAAACTTTCAGACAGTGAGTTGAATTTTGAATCTCAAGAGATGAAATTTTCAACGAAAAATTAAATAGTTGATATTTCATCACAAAACGATTTTAATTAAAATTAAGAATCAGTTTTATTAACCCAACTAATACGGATTTTTAACGAAATACACAAATTTTCAACCAAATAGTTGAATTTTCCATCAAATTTTTAAATTTTCGACCCTAAAATTCGAATTTTCTGCAAAGCAGTTGAAAAAGGATGAAATTTCTACAGAAAGAGATGAATTTTAGAACCAAAAAGATAAATGTTTAAAAAAAGTTGAATTTTGATTCAAATCAAAATTTCTTAGTCAAGAAAGAAAAACAATTTGCATTTAAATTGTTGAATTTTCAAGCCAAAAAGACGAGTTTTCAACAAAACAGTTCAATTTTCAACCAAGAAGTATGACTTTTTAACAAAATTGTTGAATTTTCAACAAAATAATTCAGTTTTGAACCAAATAATAAAATTTTTAACCACAAAAAATGAAGTAATAACCAAAATTGAATAGTAGACTTTTCAACCGAAAATAGTGAACTTTAAACCAAAAATAGTTGGTTTTTCTTATTAGGTTCTATCAATTCAGTTTGCACATAAGTGGAAAAATAAGAAAAAAGGGAAAGACTGTGAAGCCTGCGATGAATAAATATCAATTTTGATCATTTATAGACTAAATAATAACATTTTACATAAATATTGAAGTTCATTTTCAGTACTTGAAAAATTTTATGACACTATTATTACACTATTTTTTTAATTTTGTGACATTTATGAAGTCTACAATTAGATTTTGGGCCCAAAATTATTCTCTTTTGGTTAAAAATTGTACTATTTGATGGAAAATTTGATTATTTTGTTGAAAATTCAATTGATTTGTTAAAAATTAATACTTTCGGTTAAAAAATCATCTTTTTTGTCGAAAATTCCTTTTTTTCAACAGAAAATTCGTTCTTTTGGATTTAAAATTCATCTGGTATTAGAAGAGCCATCTTTTTCAGTTCGAAAATTCGTCTTCTATTGTTGAAAGTTAATTTCTCTAAACTGAAAATTCACCACCACATTTTTGGTCCAAATCTCGTTTGGTTCAATATTCTATGATTTGATTGAAAATTTAATTATTTTGTTGAAAACTCAACTATTTTCATAAAAAAGTAATCTTTCTTGGTTTAAAGGTAATTCTTTTTATTTGAAAAGTCTACAATTACATTTTGGGCTTATAATTCATCTCGTTTGGTTAAAAATTCTACTATATGGTGCAAAATTGCATTATATTGTTGAAAATTCAACTATTTTCTTAAAGTTATGTTTTTTGGTTGAAAATTCATTTTTTTTTTGGTACAAATTTTACTATTTGGTTGAAAATTCCATTACTTTGTTCAAATTTCATCTTTTTTTATTAAAAATTGTACTATTTGGTTGAAAGTTCCATTATTTTGTGAAAATTCAACTATGTTGTTAAAAATTCATATTTTTTAGTGGAAAATTCAACTTTTTGTTGAACATTTGTCTTTTTGGATAGAAAATTCGTTCTTTTGGATTTAAAATTGATCTGTTATTAGAAAAGTCATATTTTTTAGTTTGAAAAATCAGCTTTTATTGTTGAAAGTTATTTTTTTTTTAAATTGAAAATTCTACCATTTGTTTGAAATTCAAGTCTTTTGTTGTAAATTCAACTATTTTCATACAAAATTAATCTTTTTGGTTAAAAGTTAATTCATAATTCATCTATTTTGTTTAAAAATTCCACTATGTGTATGAAAATTTAAATATATTGTTGAAAACTCAACTGTTTTGTTGAAAATTTATTCGCTTTTAAAACTTTCAAAAGATTTAAAGCATTTCAAGGATTTGAAAAAGGGTACAGTACACCGGATTTCAAAGATTTGAAACGAGTTCAAAAGGTTTCAAAACATTTTAGAAGATTTTACTAAGATTTCAAATAATTCAATGATTTCAACGAATAAAAAAGATTTTATAAAGAAAGATTTAAGATAAATTTTACAAATATTTCAAAAGATTTGACAAACATTTCAAAGATTTCACAAAAATTTCCCAAAGATTTCGAACATTTCATCAAGATTGCGAGGATTTCAAAGATTTGAAACAGGCTTGTACACCAGATTTCACAACGATTTCAAACGTTTTCAAAGATTTTAGTACTCTCAAAAGATTTTAAAGATTATAAATAGGGTATAGTAAACCAGAGTTCTAAGATTTCAAAATAATTTACAGATTAAAAAAATATTTCAATGATTTCAAATAAATACAAAAAATTTCAGAAAGATTTCATAAAAATGTCAAAAGAATACAAGAGTTCCAAAGATTTCAAAAAGGATACAGTACACCAGATTTTAAAGATTTCGAAGATTTTAAAACGATTTCAAATATTTCAATGATTTCAAACGAATACGAAAGATTTTTCAAATATTTAAGTGATGTTAAACCATTTCAAAGCGTTTCAACAAATATATGAGAAGATTTTAAAATATTTCAATGATTGCAAACGAACATAAAAAATTCCACAAAAAAGATTAAAGAAAGCTTTCACAAATATTTCAAAGATTTCATAACAATTTCAAAAGATTTAAAAAAATTTGACAAAGATTTCAAGGATTTCAAATACTTTACAAAAATTTAAAAAGATTTCTCAAAAATTTCAAGATTTCACAAAGATTTTAAGTACTTCAAGAGATTTCAGCGAATTCACAAAGATTTTAAAAGGTTTCAGAGATTTTAAAGATGTCAAGGATTTCAAATATTTTACAAAATTTTTAAAAAGATTTCGCAGCAATTTCAAGATTTTAAGTACTTCAAGAGATTTCAACGAATTCACAAAGATTTCAAATATTTTACAAAAATTTCAAAAGATTTCGCAGAAATTTCAAGATTTCACAAAGATTTTAAGTACTTCAAGAGATTTTAATGAATTCACAAAGGATTTAAAAGAATTAAAGGATAAAAGATTTTTCAGAAATTTCCAGATTTCAAAAAGATTTTAAGTACTTCAAGCGATTTCAAAAGATTTCAAATATTTTACAAAAATTTAAAAAGATTTCTAAGAATTTCAATGAATTCACATAGATTTCAAGGATTTTAGAGATTTCAAGGATTTGAAATATTTTACAAAAATTAAAAAAATTTCGCAGAAATTTCAAGATTTCACAATGATTTTAAGTATTTCTAGAGATTTCAACAAATTCACAAAGATTTCGAGGATTTTCAAGATTTTAAGGATTTGAAATATTTTACAAAAATTTAAAAAGATTTCCCAGAAATTTCAAGATTTCAAAGAGATTTTAAGTACTTCAGGAGATTTCAACGAATTCAAAAAGATTTTAAATACTTCAAGAGATTTCAACGAATTCACAAAGAATTTAAAAGATTTTCAAGATTTCAAAGATTTCTCAGAAATTCCAAGATTTCAACAAGATTTTAAGTACTTCAAGAGATTTCAACGAATTCAAAAAGATTTCAAATTATTTTAAGTACTTCAAGAGATTTCTACGATTTCACAAAGATTTTAAAAGATTTCAAAGATTTTAAAGATGTCAAGGGTTTCAAATATTTTACAAAAATTTTAAAAGATTTCTCCGAAATTTAAAGATTTCGCAAAGATTTTAAGTACTTCAAGAGATTTCAACGAATTCACAAAGAATTCAAAAGATTTTCAAGATTTCAAGAATTTTCATGATTTCAAGGATTTAAAATATTTTACAAAAATTTAAAAAGATTTCTCAGAAATTTCAAGATTTTAAAAAGATTTTAAGTGCTTCAAGAGATTTCAACGAATTCACAAAGATTTCAACAATTTCAAATATTTTACAAAGATTGAAAAAGATCTCTCAGAAATTACAAGATTTCGCAAAGATTTTAAGTACTTCAAGAGATTTCAACAAATGCACAAAGATTTCAAGGATCTTGAAGATTTGGAATATTTTACAAAAATTTAAAAAGATTCCGAAGAAATTTCAAGATTTCACAAAGATTTTAAGTACTTCAAGAAGTTTCAACGAATTCACACAGATTTGAAAAGATTTCAAAGACGTCAAGGATTTCAAAGACGACTTATGTTCGCAAAAAAAAAAATTAATAATTTGTTTATTTATGGTTCTGCTTTCTCTAAAAATTGCTGGCCAATAAAAAATAAAATGGCTAATTTTTGAATTCTAGAACAAACGGTTATTTCATTATTTGATATAAAAAAAAGGAGACCTGGAAAAGACCTTGAATTTCATTCCTAAGAATTGCTGGACACCCTGTCATGCAATCTTGCAATCTAGTGTACACGATAAGTTCGAGTAATTACCCCTTCGGTTGAGGCTCACCGTGCCTGGTTGCAAATTTGAACATTTTTAAACATTAACATCTTTTGCAGGTAAAATGTCAGACGACGAGGAGGTTTACGTAAAGAAAACAAGAACCGTTCACTATGGTTCACTGGAGGAAACTGAACGCGCTCGGGTCGCAGCAGCTGCAGCTGATGGTTCCGATGACGAAAAAGATGGCTCAACATCAAACGAAAATTCCTCTGCTGCCGTTGCAGCAGGTAACGTGCACATTTCCACCGAGTATATGGACCTGGAGGAGGAAATGTCGAAAGATCGTCAGGCTCTCCTCGAAGAATTCGAGCGTAGAAGAAAAGCCAGACAAATTAATGTCTCAACTGACGACTCTGAGGTTAAGAAGAATCTAAGGCAGTTGGGAGAGCCGATATGTTTATTTGGAGAGGGTCCAGCTGATCGGCGAACCAGGTTGCGGGAACTTCTTGCGAGCCTTGGAGAAGATGCTATTAAAAAGAAACATGATGAGGAAGAAAAACCATCGCAAGCTACTGAAAAAGACACGGAAACTTGGTACCATGAAGGACCTGACTCTTTGCAAATCGCGCGACAGTGGATTGCAAGTAATGAGATTTTTATTTGAAGTAGTTTAGTAATGACCCTATATTCAGTTAAGGTCCCTAAAGTACCCCATTTTCAAGATTTGGTCCCTATGGGTACCCTATTTGAGTCAGGCACTTTGAAAACAATAGAAAAAATTAGAGAATTTCTGTAAGAATTAACTGGAAAAAATAATAAGGGCTGCCACACAGTCATTCATTCAATAAATTAACTTATGGGTTAATCACCATTCATTAGGTATTAGGGTGGCCCTTATTTTCCACTTTTTACCTAAAAAAAAAGCAGGAGAAACCATTTTTCTCACTAAATTCTCGACTAATTTTAATATTTTTCAGTACTGATTTGTGTATTATGAATACTCGTAGATATTTAAACAAATTTAAATAATTTTTTTGTTTACATATTATACTTTTGCTATTTTTCGAAAGATTGAAATATTTTTATGTTCTACTTTGCTTTTTAAGAATATTCTTAAATGTTTAAACAAATTTAAATTGTTTAAACAATTTAATATTAGTTAACAAATGACTGGGTATTCTTAAATTACCGATTAATGATTATTTATTTACTTTAAACTTTTAAAAAGCGTCAATAAACCGCAATATTACGTAAAATTCAAATTTGTCACGTATGGGGTTTTCTTTGGGGACCCATAAATGTGGCTTAAAATTATTCAACCTCAAAACTTGTGATTGATTCTTATTCTCTGACGAATTCTGAACAATATACTGAAAGACGAAATTATTTGTAACATATTATCGCGTTTAAATATTATATTTACAAAAAGCTGACTTTTTCCCATGTTAAATCAATGGGAAATTTCATGGCCTTTGCCCCACCCCTAAATATTAACCGGTTTTGCTCAAAGGAGGAGATTTTTTTTTTGCATTCGAACAAAATGGGGGGGGGGGGGGTGAGCAGAGAAATTCGAGAGAAAAAATCCACTAAGTATAAATAAGAACTACCCTATTATGTATATACCTGTTTTTGAATTGTCTTGAATTCTTTGAAAAAAAATCATTTCAAAAAGTTTCCAAAATTTATCAAAAAGGAGATTTTTTTAAAATATTTTAAATCCTTGCAATCTTTGTGAATTTGTTGAAATCTCTTGAAGTACTTAAAATCTTTGCGAATTCTTGAAATTTCTGAGAAATCTTTTTAAATTTTTGTAAAATATTTGAAATCTTTTTGAATTCGTTGAGATCTCTTGCAGCACTTAAAATCTTTTTTAAATCTTGAAATTTCTGAGAAATATTTTTAAATTTTTGTACAATAGTTGAAATCCTTTACATCTTTAAAATCCTTGAAATCTTTTGAAATCTTTGTGAATTTGTTGAAATCTCTTGAAGTACTTAAAATCTTTGTGAAATCTTGAATTTTTTTCGAAATCTTTTTAAATTTTTGTAAAATGTTTGAAATGTTTGAAATATTTGTGAAAGCTTTCTTTAATCTTTTTTGTGGATTTTTTTTGTGTTCGTTTGCAATAATTGAAATCTTCTCATATATTTGTTGAAACTTTTTGAAATGGTTTAACATCACTGAAATATTTATAAAATCTTTTGTATTCGTTTAAAATCATTGAAATATTTGAAATCGTGTAAAATCTTCGAAATATTTAAAATCTGGTTTACTGTATCCTTTTTGAAATCTTTGGAATTCTTGTATTCTTTTGAGATTTTTATGAAATCTTTTGTATTTATTTGAAATCATTGAAATCTTTTTAACATTTAGAAATCTTAGAAATCTGGTTTGCTATACCCTTTTTATAATCTTTAGAATCTTTGAAATCTTTTGAGAGTTCTAAAATCTTTGGAAAGGTTCGAAATCGTTGTGAAATCTTTGTCAAATCTTTTGAAATATTTGTGAAATTCTTCTTAAATTTTTCTTTATGAAATATTTTTTATTCGTTGAAATCATTTACTTATTTTAAATCTTAGTAAAATCTTGTCAAATCTTCTAAAATGTTTTGAAACCTTTTGAACTCGTTTCAAATCTTTGAAAGGGTATTTTTAAAAATTCCGGGAAATTTTTTACAGATTTCAATAATTTGAAGGAATATTTAAGATTTTAGGGTATTTCTAAAACTTCTAAGACATTTCAGAAGCTTTTAAATTGAAGTATTTTAGGGAATTTTAAAAGATTCCAAGAACTTTTTTTTTATTGTTTTCATTAATTTTAAGTTATTTTGAAGCGTTTGAAATGTTTTAGGATAAAGAATTTTCTAGAATTCCGGAAGATATGGAACGATTTTACAGGACGTATGAGGTTTTAAAATACTTCAAAAGATTTCACGTTATTTTATGAGATTGCCGAGGATTTCAATGTTTTTAAGGGATTTTAAAACTCAATGAATTTTAATACCTTTTCCAGGATTTCAGAAAATATCATCATAGAATTTCACAGGATTTCATAATATTTTAGTGGATTTAAAAGAATTTATTCACGAGAAGTGAGGTATTTTTCCGGATTTTAAAGATTTGAAGAGATTTGGAATTCACCCTGAATTCTTATTAATTTATCTTAAAATTCTTTGGAATTCTCTTGAATTTTATAAATTCACTTGAATTCTTCTAAATTTATTCTATTCTAATTAATTCATTGGATTTTTTTGTTGAATTTTTAAAAGTTTTAATTTAATTGATCCTGAGGATCAATTGATAAAATAACCAAAGGATTTGGAATATTTTTAAGTGTTTTCTTGAAATTCCTTGGCATTTTCAAGAGCTTTAAAAAAATTCAAAAGAGTTTAAAGGATTTTAAATATTTTAGATTATTTTAAAATCAGTAATTTAATGGGATTTAAAAGGATTTGAAATATTTGAGGATATTGTAAACGATTCCCAGGCGTTTTCAATGGCTTTGGAAAGTTGCATGGGCTTTTAATATTTTAATGGATTTCAAAGAATTTATTCACAAGAAGTGAGGAATTTCGTAGGGTTTCAAAGATTTCAAGAGATTTTCCAATATTTTTTGCAATTCATTTGGAATCCGCCCTGAATTCTTATTAATTTGTCCTGAATTATTTTGAATCCTCTTGAATTCTTCTATATGCACTCAATTTTACTCAGGTCAATGGATTTTTTTAAAGTTTTTGTTTAATTAATTTTGAAGTCATTAAAACTCACCTTAAATTCTTAATCATTTAATCAAATTCTTTTGAATTCTCTTTAATTTTTTCTAAAATTAATTTCAAACTTACTCAATTCAATGAATTTTTTTATATTATTAAATTTTTGTCAATTCATTTGAATTTTTTCAAATGGATCTTGAATTTTTATCCATTTCATCGAATTCTTCTCGTTTCCCTTAAATTCCTCTAAATTCACTCAAATTTTACAGAAATAAATGGATTTTTTCGATTTTTAAAACTTTTTCCAATTCATTTGAATTTCTTTGAATTGTTTTGTAGTCATTAGTCATTTTTTAGTTAGAAATTAGTAGGGATTCAAAGATTTGAAGAGATTTGAAATTATTTTTTGAAATTCATCCTGAATTCTTTTTAATTCTTTGGAATTCCCTTGAATTTGTTTACTT
>CAKNYM010049508.1:167477-192722 GCA_932195095.1 Andricus curvator
CGAATTCTTCTCGTTTATCTTAAATTCCTCTAAATTCATTCCAATTTGACGGAAATCAATGGAATTTTTTTGACTTTTAAAGTTGTTTCTAATTCATTCGAATTCGTTGGAATTTTACTTGAATTGTTTTGAAGTCTTATAAATTAGTAAGGTTTCAAAGATTTGAAGAGATTTGAAATTATTTTTTGAAATTCACCCTGAATTCTTTTTAATTCTTTGGAATTTCCTTGAATTTTTTTACTTCACTTGAATTATTTTAAATTTACTCAATTATACTTAATTCAATGGATTTTTTTAATTTTTAAAAGTTTTTATTGAATTGCTCCTGAAGTCTTTTAACCTCACCTTGAATTCTTAGGCATTTCATAAAATTCTTTTGAATTCCCTTGCATTTTTCTAAGCTCATTTCAAAGTTACTGAATTCATAAAAGTTTTTTCATATTTAAAAATTTTTTTCAATTAATTTACATTTTTTGTAATTCACGTTGAATTTTTAGGAATTTCATCGAATTCGTCTCGTTTATCTTAAATTCCTCTAAATTCATTCCAATTTTACGGAAATCAATGGAATTTTTTTGAGTTTTAAAATTGTTTCTAATTCATTCGAATTCGTTGGAATTTAACTTGAATTGTTTTGAAGTCTTATAAAGGACCCTTCACAAAATGTATTCAAAAAAGGTCTCGGTGGATTTTGATAATTTTTTGATATTTTGTAGAACATGACCCCGCGAACAAAAAATCATAATGACAAAACCCCGAAAAATGGACAGATTTTCATCCGTCACAGTTACGAAGTGCTAAGTGTTTCCAGTGAGCGTAGCGCCAGTAGCCTCCATGTAGCGTGAATGCTGGTCTAAAAGGGTACCTTTGGCGCGGTGCAGACGAAAATCTGTCCATTTTTCGGGGTTTTGTCAGAAGGATTTTTTGTTCGCGGGGCCATGACCTACAAAATGTCACAGTTGCAGAGTGCTAAGTGTTTTCAGTGAGCTTCGCGCCAATAGCTTCTATGTAGCGTGAATGCTGGTCTGAAAGGGTACTTTTATCGCGGTGCAGATGAAAATCTGTCCACTTTTCGGGGTTTTGTCATTATGATTTTTTGTTCGGGGGGTCATGTTCTACAAAATATCAAAAAATTATCAAAATCCACCGAGACCTTTTTTCAATAAATTTTGTGCGGGGTCCTTTATCCTGAATTTTTTACCCTTTGAGCGCGAAAAAAGTACCCTATGAGCGTGACGAAAAGTACTTTTTCTCTTATTTTACTTCTCAATTAATTTGTTATTATTTCTAGTGTACTCGCTTCCAAGAGCGAAAGCAAGACTCGACAATGCCAGACGAGAACTGGAACTTCCAGGTGCGACGCGTACAGCTCGGCGGCAGGAATTGCTGAAGAAATTGCAGGCGCTGAGCATCTACTGTTCCCAGATTGGTGACACGAGGCCAATTTCTTACTGCCAGTTCAGTCCGAACTCGAAAGTCCTCGCCACGGCTTCCTGGTCAGGAAATTGTAACTTATGGTCTGTACCCGACTGTACTCTCTTGCGAACACTGAAAGGTCATAATTGTAACGTTGGCTGCATTGTTTTTCATCCCAAAGCTACGTTATCGGAAGACATTCTGGCAGAAGAAACGGGACAAACCTGCGTTCTGGCGAGTTGTGCAGTAGATGGTAAGAAAATCTAAATACCAATAAAAATAAAATCTTAATATCCCTCTTTCATCAAAATTTGCTTTTCGATTTCATTTGACAAACGTCTAAAATAAAACAGAAAACAGAAAAACATCATGTTTTAACAAGCTTTACAGCCCAAAATGCTAGCTCTTAAAACAGAGGAAATAGGGTTATTTTTCACAGGGTGCTCAGTAGGGTGGCCCAAAAATGCATTGGCAATAATTGATTTTTTTAAAAGACAGTTTAATTCTTAACAAAAACGGTGATTTTTAAATCCAAAAGGACGAATTTTCTGTCAAAATAGACGAATGTTCAACAAAACAGTTGAATTTTCAACCAAAATGGATGATTTTTTAACCAAATATGTCCTTGAAATTGCAAAAATGAATTTCAAACCAGATAGCCTTATTTTGAAAAAAAATATATTAAACTTTAACCAAAAATAGTTGAATTTTCAAAACGAAAATTGGAATTTTCGACAAAAAGACGAACTCTCAACGAAAACTTAAATAGTTGCAATTTCAACAACAAAAACAAAAAACGAATTTTCAAAAAAATAGTTATAGTTTCAACCTACCAAGATGAATTCTTAACCAAAACGACGAATTTTCAACAAAGAAAATCAATTTTCCACCAAAAAAGACCAATTTTTTACAAAATACATCAATTTGCAAAGAAATAATTTAATTTTCAACTAAAAATGATTAATTTTCAGTAAAAAAATTTCAAATAAATAGGTGAATTTGGAACCAGAGATGAATTTTCAACTAAAATGATGAATCTGCAATTCTGCAACCATAGAATGAATGTTTAATAAAGTAGGTAAACTTTTAACAAACAAAAAAAAAGCAAATTTTCTACAAAACAGTTGCATTTTCAACCCGAAATTATTAATTTTCTACCAAAGAGACGAATTTTCTAATCAAAAAGACGAATTTTCAACAAATAAAGATTTTTTAGCCAAGAACTGAAAAAATGTCAGTGAAATTGTTGCACATTCAAGCCAAAAGACAGCATTTTCAATCCAAAAATACGCATTTTCAACAAAAAAGTTAATCTTTAACCAAAAAATTGCAGTTTTAATCGAAAGAGAGGACTTTTCCAGGTTTTCAAGGATTTCCATGACACTAGACACCCTGAACAATAGTTAAATTTTCAAGCAAAGATTTAAAAAAATTAAAAATTGCTCAAGTTAGAACACTTAAAATTGCAGTTGATGAATTTGGAATATTCCATTTTTCAATTAGGTATTTAACTTTGTACATTTCAATTAAAATGTGTTAATCTTCTAATAATTATTTAAAAAGTACTATACATTGTTTAACTGTTTCAATTTTATATTGGATAATAACTTCTGTCTCCAGTTTTCACATTTTCAACTTGCTTTAAGATGTTTCATCTTCAAATTTTTTTAAAGAGTATTTATTTTTAATGGTCAGCACTTGAAACGTGTACCTTATTTATTCATAAATAATTTATTTAAGTGTTATAATTGCTTTAATTATTATTCAATAATGGGTACAATTTCAAATATCGTATATTTAAAGAGAAAAGGGGAAAAGGGGAAGTTTTGTGTGAATAGGGAGAAAAGGGGGAATTTCAAGAAAAAAAGGGGAAGACTGAGTAGTCCAAAAAAATTTTTTCGAATTTTTATGGGGACACCCCCCAAATTTGTTCGAATCCACCCAAAAATAAATCAATTTTTTTTTGTAAAAAAAAATTATATTTAGGGGTGGCGCAAGCCCCATGAAGTTTAACATGTATTTCCCATAAGAAAAAAAGACGTTTTTGTAAATCTTATTCAGAATTCTCAATATTATCTCAATCGAGTTGAAACTCAACATTTCTCTTCACAATTAGCCATAGAATACGAATAAAATATCACTTTTCAAATATCACCCCCATAAGTCTGTTTTATAGGGTCCCAAAGAAACCCCATAAGTGAAAAAATGGGTTTTGCGAGTTTTTGGCGCTAATTATGATTTTTTTGCGGTTTTTTTAATGCGAATTGTTTCTAATACATAAAATATTACTTTATACTAAAATTAGATATTTTCATGAATTGTTTAAACAATTTATTATTGTTTTTAGCAATTTTCTCATAGAATAGAGTTAGAAAGACGCGGTTTTTCACAAATTTTCCATTTGTTGTCCAATTTTCAATTAGAGGGAAGTGATAGTTCATCAATGTTAACAACAGTGATTGTTTAAACAATTTATTATAATTATTAATAATATTATATTTGAATAATGCTAGAAAGATGCGGATTTTTTTTTAAATTTCTGGCTTTTTGTCCAATTTTCATCTGTAGTGAAGTAATAATAAATTCAAGTTAACAAAATAATTGTTTAAATAATTTATTATAATTATTAATAATATTATATTTGAATAATGCTGAAAAGATGCGGTTTTGTTGTTGAAATTTCTGGTTTTTTGTCCACTTTTCATTCGGAGTGAAGTAATAATGAATTCAAGTTAACAAAATAATTGTTGAAACAATTTATTATACTTATTAATAATATTATAATTGAATAATGCTAGAAAGATGCGGTTTTTTTTTAATTTCTGGCTTTTTGTTTAATTTTCATTTGGAGTGAAGTAATAATGAATTCAAGTTAACAAAATAATTGTTTAAACAATTTATTATCATTGTTGATAATATTCTCTTTGCTTAATCGGTAGAATGTTGTGGTTTTTTTCTGAAATTTTCAACTGTTTTTTTTTATCAGGCGTGACTTGATAATTAATTAGATTTAGCAAAAGTAATTGTTCAAACAAATTATTATTGTTTATGACTATCTTCATCTATATCGATTGCGCCTGATAGTTGCGGTTTTACGGCAAATTTTACCTTTCTGTCCAAAAAAGGACAGAGTCAGACTAAGTGAAAAAACACTTAGTGAGGTAATAATTAATTAAAGTTAACAAAAAAGTTGTTTAAACAATTTAATATTGTTTATAACTATCTTTTCTCAGATAAGTGATAGGAAGTGGCGGTTTTTTCTAAAATCTTTCACTTTGCTTCACCTGCTTAATTACTAACAATTAATGAATAAACATTAGAGATTTGCAATTCCAAGTTTTTCTTTTACGGTTTGCAATAAACTTCTTGTTGTCATAAAAAAAGACTTTTACAAGTCATTTAAAGACCTAGTCGTTCCACCTATTCCTAATTATCCTATTCTTTGTTTTTGCCTCTTGTATAAAATAGCTTTTTTCTTTAAATTAATTTTTTCTAAGCATTGGGAGAAGAGCAAAAATAATTCACTTAAAACAACAATACCATTCGAAAAATCATTTTTTTTTTGTGTTTGACTTATTATTTGTTCATAAATAAAAAGGCGATGCAAAGTTAAAGATTTTAGAAAAAACCGCCACTTTCTAGCACTTATCTGAGAAAAGATAGTTATAAACAATATTAAATTGTTTAAACAACTTTTCTGTTAACTTTAATTAATTATTACCTCACTAAGTGAAAAAAGGACAGAAAGGTAAAAATTGCCAAAAACCGCAACTATCAGGCGCAATCGATATAGATGAAGATAGTCATAAACAATAATAATTTGTTTAAACAATTATTTTTGCTAAATATAATTAATTATCAAGTCACGTCTAATAAAAAATAAACAAACAGTTGAAAATTTCCGAAAAAAGCGCAACATTCTACCGATTAAGCAAAGGGAATATTATCAACAATGATAATAAATGGTTTAAACAATTATTTTGTTAACTTGAATTCATTATTACTTCACTCCACATGAAAATCAAGCAAAAAGCCAGAAATTAAAAAAAAACGCATCTTTTATATATCTTCTTCTCTTGCAGTTGCTTCATCCTGACGACTGTCATTTTAGTGAAGAACTTTATTATTTGGTTGCAAATTCAACAATTTTCATAAAAAAGTCATACTTTTTATTTGAAATATCTACTATTACATTATTCGTTGAGAATTCATATTTTTTGGTATAAAATTCAATTATTTGGGTGAAGATTGAAACAATTCGTTAAATAATAATTTTGTCATCGTTGAAAATTGATCCTTTTGGTTAAAAATGCCTTTCTTTGGTTGTAAAATAATTTTTTTAACTAAAAACGTAACTATATAATTTTTGGCTGAAAATTGATATTTTTTAAATTGAAAATTCAATTACTTGGGCAAAACTCGAACCACTTTGTTAAAATTTTGTTTGTTGGAGGGTTGATCTCTTTGATTGAAAATGTAAATATTTTGCTCAAAATTCTTTTTTTTATTTAAAATTAATTTTTTAACCTACAAATGTAGCTTTTCCATTTTTTGTGCTGAAGATTAATCTTTTTAAGTCAAAAATTCGTCTTTATTGGTAGAAAACTAATCCTGTTGGTGGAAATTTCCACTCTTTTGATTAAAACTGCAACATTTTGGTTAAAAATTAACTTTTTTGTTGAAAATGATTATTTTTGGATTGAAAATTCTGTCCTTTGGCTTGAATGTTCAACAATTTCTTTGAAATTTTTTCCTGTCTTAGCTAAAAAATCTTTATTTGTTGAAGATTCGTCTTTTTGATTAGAAAATTCGTCTCTTTGGTAGAAAATTAATAATTTCGGGTTGAAAATGCAACTGTTTTGTAGAAAATTTGCTTTTTTTTGTTTGTTAAAAGCTTACCTACTTTATTAAACATTCATTCTTTGGTTACAGAATTGCAGATTCATCATTTTAGTTGAAAATTCATCTCTGGTTCCAAATTCACCTATTTATTTGAAATTTTTTTTACTGAAAATTAATCATTTTTAGTTGAAAATTAAATTATTTGTTTGCAAATTGATGAATTTTGTAGAAAATTTGTCTTTTTTGGTGGAAAATTGATTTTCTTTGTTGAAAATTCGTCGTTTTTGTTAAGAATTCATCTTTGTAGGTTAAAAGTTAAACTATTTGGTTAAAAATTGAACTATTTTGTTGAATTTTTTTTTTTTAAATTCAACTCTGGTTGAAAATTTAACTATTTTTTCGAAAATTCGTTTTTTGTTGTTGTTGAAATACCAACTATTTAAGTTTTCGTTGAGAGTTCGTCTTTTTGTCGAAAATTCCAATTTTCGTTTTGAAAATTCAACTATTTTTGGTTAAAGTTTAATATCTTGTTTCTTTTAAATAAGGCTATCTGGTTTGAAATTCATTTTTGTAATTTCAAGTATTTTGTTAAAAAATCATCCATTTTGGTTGAAAATTCAACTGTTTTGTTGAACATTCGTCTATTTCGACAGAAAATTCGTCCTTTTGGATTTAAAATTCACCTTTTTTTGTGAAGTATTAAACTGTCTTTTAAAAAATTCAATTATTTCGTTGGAAATGAAACTGTTTTTGGTTGAAGTTTAGTATTTTCTGTTTAAAATACAATTTTTTTCACCAGGGCTTGCATTGATTAACAATTGAAAATTTTTAAATTACATTCAGAATAAATCAATATTTAAATTTCTTGTTAACGTCCAAGATTCAAATTTGTCTACTATATTTTTGAAAAATTAAAAAAAAAAACAAGAATCTAACAATCAAATTTTAAAAATGCATTCTTAAATGTCTCCGTTAAAATAAAAAAAAAATTTTTTTTTTAAATAAAAGAAACAGAAGGCAACATCCAAATCCCCTTTCTTCTTTTTTGTTTGTCTTTATTTATTTATTTTTTTTTTTAATTTCAATGAGTCAAAAACCATAGGGAAACCAGGACGAGATTTGACTGAATCTCGTCCTAAAACGTTGGTAGATTTTTGAATTTTGGAAGCTGTCTTCTATTTATTTCCGCTTTTTTTATTTTAGTTTTTTTTAAATTTGAATGGAAGCATTAAAGAATGTGTTATCCAGATTTGATCGTTAAATTGTTTCTTTTTTAATTTCCAAGAATTTCTTAGTTGATTAATAATTGCACAAGAAATTTTTGGTAAATTAGTTAAAGACCAGTAGAATCTGTTGAAATTGAGTAGAGTTGGCTGGATTTTTTAAAAACTTGACCTGAAATGTTTTCAAAAGTAGACCTGCAAATCTGGATAATTCATGGATTTTTGAAACCGAAGTTCTGTAGCAACCCTGAATTAATGTCATTAAAAACATAAAAATATGTATAAGTGAAATTTTAAGTTAATAATTATTATTTATTGCTACAGGTTCTGTCAAATTATGGGGAGGCGGAACTGGAGACAAGCCTTTGGCAGAGGTCGAGGGTCATGACCAGCGAGTATCTAGGTTAGCGTTTCATCCATCTGGAAGGTTTCTTGGCACTTGTTGCAATGATGCCTCGTGGAGACTTTGGGATTTGGAACAGCAAGCCGAAGTTTTACATCAAGAAGGACATGCAAAATGCGTACATTGCATTAGGTAAGATATTATTAAAAATTTTAGAAAAAAAATAATTTAAAAAAATTAATATCCTTTATTATCAGATTTTCAGGGTGGCCGAAGGTCAGGGAAACCCTGAAAATCAGGAAAAAGTCAGGGAATTTTCTTAGTTAGGGAATAGTCAGGAATTTTGAACAAAATTGCAAAGATCAGGGAATGTCTGGAAGAAGCACTTTAAGTAACTGTTAAGATTTTTTAGTAACTTTATAAGGATAAAGTAACACTATTGAATTCAGGTTTATACCTATTTCTGAATTTTCTTGAATTATTTTGAAATATTCTAGTTTATTTTTAAAGATTTCAATAATTTGAAGGGATTTAAAATATTTTAGGGTATTTTTAAAAATTACAAATGATTTTCAAGAGCTTTTTAAAATTTTCAAGGGATTTCAAAAGATTTTAAAGGATTAAAAAAATTATTGGGTATTTTAAAAGATTCCAAGGAACTTTGAATATATTTCAATAACTTGAAGGTATTCCAAAGTATTTTAAAGATTTTGGGGTATTTTTGAAACTTCCAAGGAATTTTAAAGAGCTTCAAAACGCTTCAAGGAATTTAGAATTTATTTTAGTAATTTATTGTGATTTCCAAGGATTTGAAATATTTTAAGCTATTTATAATTATTTTGAGGAATTTTAAAATGCTTGAAAAAGTTTCAAGGGATTTCAAAATATTTCAAAGGATCTGCAATATTTCATGTTAATTTAAAGGATTCCAAGGAACTTTTAATATTTTTTAATAATTTAAAGGTATTCCAAAGGATTTTATAGATTTTAGGGTATTTTCAATTGTTTTGAATAATTTGAGGGGATTAAAGAGGTTTTTAAATATTTTAGAGTATTTTAAAAGATTCCAAGGCATTTTCAAGAGCTTTAAAATGTTTTCAGAGATTTAAAAGATTTCAAAGGATTTGAAAAATTTTAGGGAATTTAAAAAAATTTCAAGGAATTTTTAATTTTTTCAGTAACTTGAATGGATTACGATGGTTTAAAAATATTTTATGATATTTTAAAAGATTCCAAGGAATTTTCAGTTGATTTGAATAATTTGAAGTGATTTCGAAGAATTCTAAAGATTTCCAATTGATTTTACTATTTTGAAGGGATTTTAAAGAATTTTCAAGATTTTAGGGTGTTTTTAAAATTCCAAGTCATTTTCAAGGACTTTAAAAAGTTTCAAGGGATTTACAACTATTTCAAAGGATTTAACATTTTTAAAAGAATTTAAAAAAATTCGAAGGATCTTGTCATTGATTTCATTCATTTTAAGTGATTTCAAAGAATTCTAAAGATTTTCAATTGATTTCAATAATTTGAAGGGATTTGAAAGAATTTAGGTTATTTTTAAAATTCCAACTCATTTTCAAGGACTTTAAAAAGTTTCAAGGGATTTATAACTATTTCAAAGAATTCGAAAATTTTTTAAGGAATTTTAAAAGATTCCAGGGAACTTTTTATTGATTTCAATAATTTTATGGATGAAAAATATGTTATTGTATTTTTTTCCAAGGAATTTTCAGTTGTTTTGAATATTTTGAGGGGATTGCAACGGTTTTAAAATATTTTAGAGTATTTTAACAGATTCCAAGGCTTTTGCAAGAGCTTTAAAAATTTTTAAGGGATTTATGAAAATTTCAAAGAATTTGAAAATTTTTAGGGAATTTTCAGTTGATTTCAATAATTTGAAGGGATTTTAAAAAATTTGGGTTATTTTTAAAATTCCAAGTCATTTTCAAGGGCTTTAAAAAGTTTCAAGGGATTTATAACTATTTCAAAGGATTTTGAAATTTTTAAGGAATTTTAAACGATTTCAAGGAAATTTTCATTGATTTCAATAATTTGAAGGGATAAAAACGAGTTTAAAATACTTTACGAGTATTCTGAAAGATTACAAGGCATTTTCAAGAGCTTTTTAAAGTTGTAAGGGATTTATAAAGCTTTCGAAGGATTTAAAAATTTTAGGAAATTAAAAAAGATTCCAAGGAATTTTAAATCAATTTCAATGATTTAAATGGATTACAAAGGGCTTAAAATATTTTATGATATTTTAAAAGTTTCTAAGTAATTTCCAGTTGATTTCAATAATTTGAAGGTATTTAAAAGAATTTTAAAGATTTAAGGGTATTTTTAAAAATGCCAAGGAGTTTTTAAGAGCTTTTAAAAAATTTAAAAGATTTTAAAGTATTAGAAATATGTTATTGTATTTTAAAAGACTCCAAGGAATTTTCAATTGTTTCGAATTATTTTCAGGGGATTACAGCGGGTTTAAAATATTTTAGAATATTTTAAAAGATTCCAAGGCATTTTCAAGAGCTTTAAAAAGTTTCAATAGATGAAGATTTCAAAGGATTTGAAAAATTTTAGGGAATTTAAAAATATTCCAAGGAATTTTTAATTTTTTCAGTAACTTGAATGGATTATAAAGGTTTTAAAATATTTGATGATATTTAAAAGATTCTAAGGGATTTTCAGTTGATTTCAATAATTTGAAGTGATTTCAAAGAATTCTAAAGATTCTTAATTGATTTCAATAATTTGAATGGATTTAAAAAAAATTTCAAGATTTTAGGGTATTTTAAAAATTCCAAGACATTTTCAAGGGGTTTAAAAAGTTTCAAGGGATTTGCAAATTTTTAGGGAATTTTAAAAGATTCCAAAGAACTTCTAATTGATTTCAATGCCTTTTAAGGGGTTTCAAAGATTTTTAAAGATTTAAGTATATTTTTAAAAATTACAAAGAATTTTCAAAAATTTCCAAAGATTTTAAAGGATTAGAAATATTTTAGGATATTTTAGATGATTCTAAGGAATTTTTAATTGGTTTCAATAATTCGAAGTGATGTGAAATATTTTAGAGATTTTTTAGAGTATTTTAGAGTTTCAAGGGATTTATAAATTTATTTATCTATAATTTATATATTTAGATTTCAAAGGATGTATACATTTTTAGGCAATTGGAAGAGATTCCAAGGCATTTTTCATTGATTTCAAGCATTTGAAGGGATTTCAACGGGTTTAAAATATGGGAGAGTATTTTAAAATATTCCAAGCCATTCTCTAAATCTTTAAAAAGTTTCAAGGGAATTATAAAGATTTCAAAAGATTTGCAAAATTGTAAGGAATTTTAAAATATTCCATTGAATTTTTCAGTGATTTCAATAATAATTTAAAATAATGTCAACGAATTTTAGTGCTTGAAGGGTATTTTTAAAAATTTCTAGGAATTTTCAAAAGCTTTCAAAATTTTTTAAATATTTTAAAGCATTAGAAATATTTCAGGCTATTTTTAAAGATTCCAAAGCATTTTCTAAAGCTCTAAAAAGTTTCAAGGGATTTATAAAGATTTCAAAAGCTTTTAATTTTCAATGATTTTAAGGAGTTTTAAAAGCTCTGAAAGTATTTTAATAAATTTCTCAGGATTTCAGAAAATATCATGAGAGTTCATAGAAATTCACTGGATTTTATCATATTTTAATGGATTTCAAAGAATTTATTCACGAGAAGTGAAATTTCAAGAGATTTTCAAATATTTTTTGCAATTTATTTGAATTAATTTGAAATTCGCCCTGAATTTTTATTCATTTATCGTGAATTCTTATAAATTCTTTTAACTTCTTTGGAATTCTCTTGAATTTCTGTAATTCACTTGAATTCTTCTCAATTCTACTAATTTGAATGGATTTTTTTTAATTTTATAAGTTTTGATTTAATTCATCGTGAATTCTTTTTAACTCACCTTGAACTCTTAGGCATTTCATGCAATTCTTTTGAATTCCCTTGAATTTTTCTAATCTTATTTGAAACTTAATGAATTATATTAATTTTTTCATATTTTTGAATTGTTTTCTAATCACAGGATTTTTAAAATTTTACTGAAATAAAAAAAAAAAGTGTTGTTCAATTCATTTGAATTTTTTCGAATTTAATCTGAATTCTTTTCAAGTCTTATAAATTTATCCTGAATTCTATAAAATTCACCTTATTAATGCATAATAGTCACATTTAGCCACATTTTGGTTTATAAATTAGTCACTGTTTTTCAATTTTTCGTTTTAAATAGTTCAATTTTTTCAAGTAAAGTAGGCTGTGGCAGCTCTAAGAATAATAAAATAAAAGTTTACAAATATAAAATTGTTAATTAGTCAAGGAAAAGGCAGGCAATTTTAAAAATGAAGATCGTTTAAGATTGTTAAGATTGTTGTCATTTGAATGATTTATATTTCAAATTTCATGAATTTGGAAGATTCATAATTGAAAACTCTTGACTTTTGATCATCAAAATCATCACAACTCAAGAATTTTTATTTATACATCTTTCAAAATAAAAAAATTTTCAATTGTAAATCTTCAAAATTGAAGAGTTTTAAATCGAAAATCTTAAAAATTAAAAAGAATTTTCCATTTAAGTCTTCAAAATTGATATATTTCAAAAAAATGTTCCAAATTACATACCTTTAAAATATAATTCTTGTAAATTGAATAATTTGTAATTCTAAATTTTTGACATTCAAGAATTGTCAATTGTAACTCTTTAAAATTGCAGAGTATTTAATTTTGAAAATTTACAATTAAAAATGAAAAAATTATTAATAATAATATAATAGTATGCAATATTTCACTATAATTATAATTTCATAATTGAATAATAGTCGTAATAATTCGAAGAGAGCCGTAACTGCCCGTTACGGCGTTCTTCAAATTTCAGCATCCCAATCAACACCGTTAAATGCATTTTCAATAATTAATTAACATTTTTAAACAATTCTCTTTGCAGAAATGAAAAGGTCATATGCAAATTAGTCTAGAACAATAAAAAAAGATTAGAAAATGAATTAGAATCCGCGATAGACACGAATGAAGATTCGAACAGTTTTTCTCGATTTTCTCGGCTTTGTTCATTTTGCAGTTAACGGTGTTCTTACAAATCACGGCAGTAATAATCATAAGACGTTTTTTCAGTTTCCAGTGTGACGGAAGTGTGGCAGCAACTGGCGCCCAGGATTCTTTCGGCAGAGTTTGGGACCTGAGAACCGGTAGGTGTGTAATGTTTATGGAAGGTCATCTGAAGTCCATTTTCGGAATAGATTTCTCGCCGAATGGCTATCACATAGCCACCGGAAGTGATGACAACACTTGCAAGATCTGGGACCTTCGGAAAAGAAGTTGCATTTACACAATTCCAGCTCACACCAATTTGCTGTCTGATGTGAAGTATCAGAAAGGAGAGGGCCAATATCTAGTCACCTGTTCTTACGATGGCACCGCCAAAATTTGGTCCAACAAAACTTGGCAACCGCTCAAAACTTTGCCGGGTCACGACGGAAAGGTGATGTCCACTGATGTCTCTCCGGACAATCAATTCATCGCCACCAGTTCATTCGATAGGACATTTAAATTGTGGGCACCAGAAAACGTCTGAAAGTTTCTTTCTGTTTTGATCATGAACATTTTGGAAATGGTGTCGCGCTTCGGTAAAACCAACTGGAAGTGTGCGTTCTGTCATAAAAAATCGTGAAGTCAGGGTTTTAGTGGCAGTATAGAGGAACGATGAGTAAGTTCCAGAAAATTCTTTTAATGAAGATCAAGGGACCTGAATTGATGGTATCTACTGAAATTGCGTGTAGTAATTTTATAAGGTATTGAGGACTTCGGAGTATGAGATATTACTCTTGATTCAATTGTAATTATAAAATATGTAAGCGGCATCCTGATGCTGTGATCTTCGATCGATTTTTTTATACATACTTTAATCGTTGCAAAGATAAATAACTTTTGCAATATCTTAGATGATAAAAGCGAGCTTGTCAACTGATTAAAATACAATTTTATTTCACACGGAATTCAAGACAACAGTTTATTGAACATTTGCTCTCTCATTAAGGAATATTAAAAAATCGATTCATTTATATTGGAGGTCGTTAAACGGAAAGATGATTTATTACTGATTGCATTAAACTTACGGTCAGTTCCTGATATTTAAAAATCTTCTAGTTTTTTTTTCACGGAGATAATTGAGCTAATTGGTGTTTAAATATAAATTTGTATGATTGTGTCATGATTTATAATTGGAAATAATTAGTATTAAACCACTTAATTTAAACCAAATTTTCAGTTTTTATTCATGAACAGGGAAATGACAGTGAATTTATTTTTTTAACGTGAATTTTACAGATTTTTAGAAGAAAAAAAGTTCGATTGCAACTGTTTTTTTAAATGTTAATTTCAGTTATTAAATTTTTAAATTATGAAATTATTCATTTTACAGTGCGTAATTCTACATTTTTTTACTTTAAAAATTTTCCATTTTAGATCTTCATTTTCAAGCGTACTTTTTCAATGTGGAGAATTTTTAAATGCAGTTTTGAAGACTTAAACAATTAAAAATTAATTGTGTTTGAAATTGAAAATTTGTGAGAAGAAACGTTTTCAGTTGATCAACTGTAAATAGAAATTATTTAATGATTTTTAAAATTGAATTTAGTTCAAGTAATAAGAATTGAACAGTAATTTATTTTACAGAACGATCCTAATTCGAATGCATTAGTAGTTAAACAAATGTAAACGTCTGATTAAAACTCTATAAACTGTTTTCAATTTAAAAAAATTTCAAATTCGTAGATTCATTTCATTATTTTTAATTAAGAAAAAGGAATATTTAGCAATATTAAAATTTCAGAGAGTCGAATTTAAACTATGAACATATATAACAATTGAACAATTATTAATTTAGAAAAAAGTCGAGTAGATTTGAGAGAAATTTTCAATTTTTTAAAAGATTTAAATTAAATCTAAATAAATAAAAAATGGCTTCGAAAAAAAAAATTAGAAGCTTCAGAATTTTCAAAGGTTTCAAGAGAATAAAAAAATTGTCTTAAAATTCCCTGGAAAATTTAAACAGATTTTTTATTTTGAAAATAGAAGTTTAAGAGAAAATTGAAAAAGTTTTAAAAACATTTTAAATGATTTCCGAAAATTTCAAAGAAGAATGTGGTCGATTTTAAAGCAAAGTTTCCAATATTTAGAAGTTTTGCAAAGATTCAAAATTAGTTAAGAATCTGAAAAGATTTAAAAAAAGTTGAAAACAAATGTAGATTTTTGAAGATTTGGAAAACAAATTTTAAAGCTTTTTATGGATTTCGAAAGGTTTCACGATAACAAAAAAATTGTCTTAAAACTCCAGGCAAAACTTAACCTGATTTTTTTTGCTAGAACAATTAAATTTAAGAGAATATTAAAAATATTACAAAAGATTTCCAAAATTTTCAAAAAGAATCTTAAAGATCTTGAAGGTAATTTTTTTAATTTTGCAGGATATTCAGAGAATATTTAGAAGTCTTGAAAAAAATTGTAATTTGAAAACAAATTTTTAAGAATATTTAAGAAGATTTCAAAGCAAAAACAAATTTTGAATTATAAATAACAAATGAAAAATTATTAATGTAGAAAAAATTTGAGTAGGTTTAAAGAATATTTAGAAGTTTTGAAAAGATTCCAAAATAATTTAAAACTTGAAAAGATTTCAAAAAATTTTGAAGAAAATGTAGATTTTTGAAGAATTCGAATAAGAATAATAAGAATATTTAAAAAGATTTGCAAAATTTTCAAAAAAGAATATGGAAGTTTTTAAGGCAATTTTTAAAATTTCGCAGGATATTTAGTAGATATTTAGAAGTTTTGAAAAAGTTTCAAAAATAATTTAAAATATGAAAAAATTCTAAAAAATTTTAAACAAAATGTAAATTTTGAAATAAAATGTTAAAGCTTTTCAAGGATTTTGAAAGGTTCCAAGATAATAAAAAAATTTTCTCAAGATTTCTGGAATTCTTTTTTTTAATAAAAACAAAATGTAGATTTTTGAAGATTTTGAACAAAAAATTTAGAAGCTTTTTAAGAATCTAAAAAAAGTTAAAAATAATAATTTATTTTTTTAATATTCCTAAGAAAACTAAGAATGATATTGATTTGGAAAAATTAATTTTAAGAGAATATTTAAAAAGATTTGAAAACATTTCCAAAATTTTGAAAAAAGGATCTGGAAGTTTTTAAGGCATTTTTTAATTTAAGATTTGAAAAGATTCCAAAAATTGTTAACATAATGTAGCTTTTGGAAGATTTCAAAATAAATTTTTGAAGGTATTTAATTTTTTTTTTTGGTTTTACGGGAATAACAAAATTTTCTTAAGATTCTTGGGAAAATTTTTTATGATTTTTCGTTTTGAAAAAATAATTTTAAGAAAATGTTTAAAAATATTTCAAAACAGAAACAGTTTTTGACGAATAAGTAACAATAGAACAATTATTAATTTAGAAAAAATTCGAGTAGGTTTAAGAGATATTTAGAAGTTTTGAATAGATTATAAAATAATTTAAAACTTTAAAAGATTTCAAACAATTTAAAACCAAATGTAGATTTTTGTAGATTGTGAACAAAAATGTAGAAGCTTTTCAAGCATTTTGAAAGATTTCAAAGAACAAACATTTTTTATCCAGATTTCCCGGAAAAACGAAAAATGATTTTTTATTTTGAAAAACTAATTTTAAGAGAAGATTTAGAAAGATTTCAAAACATTTCCAAAATTTTATTAAAAGGATCTGGATGATTTTAAGGCAATTTTTAAACTTTTGCAGGATATTTAGTAGATATTTAGAAGTTTTGAAAAAAAAATTAAAAAATAATTTAAAATATGAAAAAATTCTAAAAAATTTAAAACAAAATGTAGATTTTCAAATAAAATGTTAAAGCTTTTCAAGGATTTTGAAAGATTCCAAGATAATAACAACATTTTCTCAAGATTCCTGGGATTTTTTATTTTGAATAAAAACAAAATGTAGATTTTTGAAGATTTTGAACAAAAAATTTAGAAGCTTTTTAAGAATTTAAAAAAAAAATTTAATAATAATTTTTTTTAATATTCCTAAGAAAACTAAGAATGATGTTGATTTGGAAAAATTAATTTTAAGAGACTATTTAAAAAGATATCAAAACATTTCCAAAATTTTGAAAAAAGGATCTGGAAGATTTTAAGGCATTTTTTAATTTAAAATTTGAAAAGATTCCAAAAATTTTTTAACATAATGTAGCTTTTTAAAGATTTCGTAATAAAGTGTTGAAGCTATTTAAGAATTTTTTTGGTTTTACGGGAATAACAAAATTTTCTTAAGATTCTTGGGAAAATTTTTTATGATTTTTCGTTTTGAAAAAATAATTTTAAGAAAATGTTTAAAAAGATTTCAAAAGAGCAACAACTTTTGACGAATAAGTAGCAATAGAACAATTATTAATTTAGAAAAAATTCGAGTTGGCTTCAGAGATATTTAGAAGTTTTGAAAAGATTCTAAAATAATTTAAAACTTTAAAAGATTTCAAACAATTTAAAACCGAATGTAGATTTTTGAAGATTTCGAACAAAAATGTAGAAGATTTTCAAGCATTTTGAAAGGTTTCAAAAAAGAAAATTTTTTATCAAGATTCCCCGGAAAAACGAAAAATGTTTTTTTATTTTGAAAAACTAATTTTGAGAGATGATTTAAAAAGATTTAAAAACATTTCCAAAATTTCACTAAAAGGATCTGGATGATTTTAAGGCATTTTTTCAATTTTGCAGAATATTTTGAAGTTTTAAACAAATTTCAAAAATAATTTAAAATTTGAAAAGATTCCAAAAGATTTAAAACAGAATGTAGATTTTGAAATAAAATATTGAAGCTTTTCAACGATTTTAAATGATTCCAAGACAATTAGAAAACTTTCTTAAGATTCCTGGGATTTTTTATTTTTTTAAAAATTTCAGAGAATATTTAAAAAGATTTCGAAGCAAAAACCAATTTTGAAGCATACCAATAACAATTGAAAAATTATTACGTGTAGAAAAAATTAGAGTAGGTTTAAAGGATATTTAGAAATCTTGAAAAGTTTCCAAAATAATTTTAAACAAAATTTAGATTCTGAAATAAAATATTAAAGCTTTTCAAGGATTTTAAATGATTTCAAGACAATAAGAAAACTTTCTTAAGATTCCTGGAATTTTTTATTTTTAAACAAATTTCAGAGAATATTTAAAAAGATTTCGAAGCAAAAAACAATTTTGAAGTATATATAACAATTGAAGAATTATTACGTGTAGAAAAAATTATAGTAGGTTTAAAGGATATTTAGAAATCTTGAAAAGATTCCAAAATAATTTAAAACAAAATGTAGATTTTGAAATAAAATCTTAAAGCTTTTCAAGGATTTTGAAAAGTTCCATGATAATAACGAAACTTTCTTAAGATTCCTGAGAATGTAACCGTTCAGTTTTTAATGTTTCAAACTTAAAATTGCTTAAAATTATACAATTTTGAAAAATTATAAATTTGTTGATACATTCTTCAATTTAGAGAAATTTAGAGCATTGAAAATAAAGGAGTGGATTTGTATTTTTTTAAATTTTACAAGTGTACAATGTATGAAAGTTAAATATTAAAAACCTTCACAGTTTAACGGAGTTTAATTAAAAATTTTTTTAATGTAAAGTGCTAAAAGCTTGCATTTTATACGGGTAAAATTTTAGATGTTATTTAGATTAAAAATTTGTTAAACTTTAATTTAAAAAATTTTTAAATCAAATGAAAAAATGTTCAGTTTTAAGAGATCCGTGGAAACGAATTTTAATTGGAATACTTTTTTTTTATTGCATAAAATGATTCATGACTTTTTCAATATGTGGAAGGTTTCATTTAAACAAGTTATCGTAAAGTTTTGATTTAAATAGTTAAATGCGTTGGTTACATAATCAGGAAATGATTATTCTGTTTACGCTAAACAGATTTAGTGTACTCGAAGTCCAATTTGTGATTTCATAGCGTTATCATAAATTGCGAGGATAATGTGAGATAACTGATTTTTATTGAATATATGTTTAATTGTTTACGCGTGGACGAGGTTAGCAGAAAATTATCTGTCAAGGCGAGACTTGATAAATATTTTGCGATATCTTTCCACTACAGAGATGTTTGAGTCTGATCAAACTTTCCTCATCAAATTTGTAAACAAACTAGAAAACAAACACGCGCGCGATTATATTTTTTTCTCACGCAATTTTTATATGAAAATATAAAATAATATTGATAAAAAAAATTGTATTCTACAGTTTCTATTATCTAAAATAATAGAACAAGGACATACATATATAATGAAAAAATATTAACATAAACCTATTATTGTTCAAATGTTTAAAATATTTTTTGAAATCTAATGATTTTTAAAATAAAAATACAAACTTTCTATTTTTAGTTAGTTTTAAATTTAAATTGTATAACTTTTAACATTTTATTTTTCAAATGTTTGAATTCTTTACACAATTAATTTAAAACCTACTAAGATCTTACTGTTTCTCATGAATTCACAAAGTAGTTCAACTTTCAACCTAGTAGTTGAATTTTCAACTAAAAAATATGAATTCTCAATAATAAATATAATAGTTGAAATTTCAAGCAAGGAAAGATTTTTTTCAAATATATATATTTATATATATATATATATATAGATTTTTTTCAAAAGTTGAATTGAACCAGAAAGGACGAATTTCTAACAATATAGTTGATTTCTCAATCAAAAAATATTAATTTCCAACCAGCAGTTGCATTTTAAATCAAAAAGATGAGTTTCCTTCAAAGTAGTTGAATTTTCAACCAAAAAGATGAATTTTCAACACAGAAGAATCAATTTATAACCAAAAATAGATTAATTAAATTTTCAGTTAAGAGAATTAATTCTCAATCAAAAAAATTAATTTTCTACAAAACAGTTTAATTCTATACCAAATAGCTGAATTTTCTACCAAATTGTTGAATTTTCAAGCCAAAAAAAGAATTTTCTACAAAACAGTTGAATTTTCAATCCGAGAATATGAATTTTCAATAATTTTGAGCTAAAATTATGAATCTTAAACCAAAAAATGACATTTAAAAAAAGTATTTCAACTTTGAACCAAGCAGTTGAATTTTTAATCTAAAAAGATGGATTTTCAAAGAAAAAGAGGATAGATGATATTTCAAAAAAAAATATATATATTTTTTCATTTAAAATTAAAAAAAAAACAGTTGGATTGAACCAACAAAAAAAAATTTCCAACTAAATAGTTGCATTTTTAAACAAAAAAATTGTTTTTCTAATAAAAAAGACAAATTTTCAATCAAATTCATCAATTTTCCATAAAATAGTTAAATTTGTAACCATACGCAGTTGCATTTTTAACCAAATAGTTGAATTTTCAAAGAAAAATGTGATAGTTGATATTTAAAAAAAAATATTTTCATTTAAAAATTAAAAAACAAACATACAGTTGGATTGAACCAACAAAAAAGAATTTCCAACTAAATAGTTGCAGTTTTAACCAAAAAAATGGTTTTTCTAATAAAAAAGACAAATTTTTAATAAAATTCATCAATTTTCTATAAAATAGTTAAATTTTTTACCATACGCAGTTGCTTTTTAAACCAAATAGTTGAATTTTCAGCCATAAAGATTAATTTTCCAGCAAAAAAAGAATTTTAATGAAATTACATAAATTTTATTTGATCAATTTTTAATTTATATTTTTTTTTCGTTTCTAAAAATGTTTGAATATATAGTTGAATTTTTAAACTAAAAAGATCCATTTTTAACAGAAAATAGAGTAGTTAAGTTTTCATTTAAGCAAATTCTCAATTGAAAAAATGGAATGTTTTACAAAACAGTTTAATTTTATACCAAATAGTTAAATTTTCTACCAAATTGTTGATTTTTCAAGCCAAAAAGACGAATGTTCTACAAAACAGTTGAATTTTCAGTCCGATAATATAAATTTTCAACAAAACAGTGATTTTTTAACCGTGCAGGTGAATTTTTAACAAAATAATTCAAGTTACAATTAAAAAATTAATTTTTAACAAAAAAATAAAAATTAATTGTCAACTAAAATTGTGAATCTTCAACCAAAAAAATGAACTTTCAAGAAAGTAGTTCAACTTTCAACCCAGCAGTTGAATTTTCAATCTAAAAAGATGAATTTTCAATGAAAACAATGTGATAGCTGATATTTAAAAAAAAATATTTTAATTTAAAGTAAAATACAGTTGTATTTCACTAACAAAAAAGAATTTTCAACTAAGCAGGTGCATTGTTAACCATAAAAATTAAGTTTTTAAAAAGAGACGAATTTGCAAAAAAATTCATAAATTTTCAACAAAACAGTTGCAGTTTCAACAAAAAAGATACTTTTCAACCGTAGCAAAACTGAAGTTTTTCTAAACAGAAAGTTGCATTTTTAGCCAAAAAGGTGAAATTTCGACAGAAAGAGATGAGACTTCAGACCAAAAAGATGAATTAAAAAAAAAAATAGTTGAATTTTCAACCAAAAAAAAAAAAAAGATTTTTAGTCAAGGAAGGAAAAAGGAAATATAATTGTTGAATTTTTAAGCCAAAAATACGATTTTTCAGCAACAGGGTTGAATACTTCTTGGTTGATAATTATTATCAACCAAAAAGTATGACTTTTTAACAAAATTGTCGAATTTCCAATAAAATAATTGAATTTTGAACCAAATAATAAAATTTTTATCTGAAAAAAATAAATACTTAACCAAAAATTTAATAGTAGATTTTTCAACAAAAAATAGTTAACTAATAATAAATAATAATAAAATAAATAGGCATTTTCATAATTTATAAACTAAAGGATAACATTTAAAATAAACATTGAAGTTCGTTTTCAATACTTTTAAAATATTAGGTCAGAAATGTGGAAATTTTGCTTAAAAAATAAAGTTCATTTTCCATTGGACACTTTTTTATTTCGAATTATACACTTTTAAATTGGGACTACACATAAGCTTAATGCTTTACAAATTTTATGAGACTATTTTTTGAAATTTGTGACACTGTTTACACTATTTTTCTTCTCTGAAGTGATTGTGAAACCTGCAAACGTTTTATTTTTAAATTGTGTAATTCGGAATAGTTCCAAATTACAGTTATTTAGTTTGAGTCATAAATTTGAGAAAAATGGTAGTAGACAATCAGAAAATCCAACTAATTTTTTTGAAAGTTTATTTCTTTTAATTGAAAAGTCGACTATTATATTTTTGGTTCAGAATTGATCTCTTTTAATTAAAAAATCTACTAATTGGTTGAAGATTTTATTATTTTCTTGAAAATTTGTTCTTCAGTTGAAAATTAATTTTCGTAAATGAAAAATTTAACTAATCGTTTTTTGGCTGAAAATGAATTTTTTTAGTTGGAAATTCGACTATTACATTTTTCATTGAGAATTCTTTTTTTTTCAAAATTCAACTACATGCTTGGTTTACAGTTGAACAATTTGTTGAAAATTTGTTCTATTGGTTGACACCTCAAATATTTTGTAGAAAATTCGTTTTATTTTTTGGTTCAAAATTAATTTTTTTAACTAAAAATGTAAATATTTAATTTTTCATTGGAAATTGATCGTTTTTCGTTGAAAATTCCACTATTTTGTCGAAAATTTATATATTTTGTTGAAAATTCGTCATTACTGGAAGAAAATTAATCTTCTTAGATAAGAATTTAACTGCTTGGTTGAAAGTAGAACTATTTTGTTAAAAAACCATTTTATTGTTAAAAATCAATTTTTTAACTGAAAATTAAACTATTCCATTTATAGTTGGATGTTGATCGATTTTCGTTTAAAATTCAACTATTTTGTTGAAAATTCATCTTTTTGGGTTGAAAATTCTATTATTTTGGCAGAAAGTTCATCTATTTGGTTGAACAAATTTTTGGTAGAAAATTCAAATTTTCTGATTGAGATTTCAACTGTGTTTGATTGAAAATTAAAATATTTCGGTTGAAAATTGATTGATTTTGGTTTTAAATTCAACATTCTTGTAGTAAATTCGTCTTTTTGGCTAGGTGGTTAAAAATTCAACTATTTTATTTAAAAGTCTTTTTGTTGTCGAGAATTATACTTTTTTTTTTAATTCGTCTCCTCGGATAGAAAATTCCTCATTTTTGATTGAAAATTAATCTTTTTTGGTAGAAAATTCCTTGGTTAAAAATTCTGCAGTTATGCAAAAACTTCTTTTTTTAACACCTGCTGCCATAAATGACTGGTAATTACCATAAATTACCGAAAATTTCGGAATTTTTTGGATACCTGAAATTTTGGGTAATTTATAAATATTCCAGAAATTTTTTTAATCTAACAATTTTCGATAAATTTCCGGAAATTTTTGGATTTCTTCCAAAAAGCTTTGGATACCTTGAATTTCGGAAAATTTTTGGTAGTTCACGAATTCACTGGAAATTTTTTGTAATTTTTGTTCATTTTACCATAAATTTCCAAAAAGTACCATACATTTCAAAAAAAAAAGGTAAAAATTTGTTTAAAAATACAACTGTTTGAGGTTGAGTTTAATCTTTTTTGTTTGAAAATTGCATCATTTGGCGGAAAATTCATTTTTGTAGGTTCAAGATTTAACTGTTTGGTTAAAAATTCAACTTTTTTGTTGAAGTTTCCTCCTTTTCGATTGGAAATTTAACTGTATTGTAAAAAAATTCGTCCATTTGGCTTGAAAATTCAACTGGTTTTTTTTTCCAAAATGTAAACATTTGTGGTTGAGGTTTATTCTTTTTTGTTTAAGAATTTGACCATTTGGTTGAAAATTCAACTTTTTGGCTAAAAACATAACTACATACTTCGTTAAATATTGAACTACTTTGTGAAAAACTTAATTATTTTGTTGCAAATTTAACAATTTTGTTAAAAAGTCATCCTTTTTGGTTGAAAATTCAACTATTCTTTTTTTTAGTTCGATCTTTTGTATTGAAAATTCATCCATTTTTTAAATTAATCAAGTTCTTTGGAACTAATGACTTTTTTATCAACTTCAGGCGGTAGTGACAACCGTACTTCGCCAAAAGCAATTTAAAAAAAGTCAGGGAATTCCATTGGTTAGGGAAAAGTCAGGGATTTAGAAAAAATCTGGTTTCTATAACTTTAAATAAGTGTCAAGAAGAATAAATTTGAAATTTTTCAATTTTAAATTGAAATTGTTTTATACCGTATATAATTATTTCTTGATTTTTTTTGTAGTTGCTTCCTCCTGACGATCATTTTTTTAGTTATAAATTTTATTATTTGTTTAAAAATTTAACAAATTTGTTAAAAAGTCGTACTTTTTGGTCGAAAATTTAACTGTTTTCTTGAAAATTCAACTAATTTCGCAGAAAATTTACTTTTTGTTTAAAATTCATATTTTGGTCCTGAAAAGTCAACTGAAATATTTTTTGATGAAAATTCAACTATTTCTTTGAAAATTTGTCTTTTTAATTTGAAAATTCATCTATTTTAGTAGAAATTGCACCTTTCTTGGCTAAGACTGCCACTGTTTAATTGAAAATTCAACAATTTTGTTGATCCTTTTTTGTTGAAAATTAAACTATTTTGTTGAAAATTCGTCTTTTTGGGTTGAAAATTCAAGAAAATTTACTTCTTATTTAAAACTCATATTTTGATGTTGAAAAGTCAAACTGAAATCTTTTTTGGATGAAAGTTCAACCATTTTTTTTTAATTTGTCATTTACTTTGAAAATTCATCTATTTTAGAAGAAAATACATCTTTCTTGGATAAGACTGAAACTGTTTAATTGATAATTCAACAATTTTGTTAAAAAGTCAAACTTTTTGGTCGAAAATTCAACAGTTTTTTTGAAAATTCAACTATTTTTTTGAAAATTCAACTATTTTGTAGAAAATTTACTTGTGTTTAAAATTCATATTTTGGTGTTGAAAAGTCAACTGAAATATTTTTTGGATGAAAATTCAACTATTTTTTGGAAAATTTGTCTTCTTAATTTGAAAATTCATCTATTTTAATAGAAATTACATCTTTCTTGGATAAAAGTGCAAGTTTCTTTGTAGAAAAATTACTTCTTCTTTAAAATTCATATTACGGTGTTAAAAAGTCAACTAAAATCTTTTTTGAATGAAAATTTCACTATTTTTTGAAAAAATGTATTTTTGATTAAAAAATTCATCTAGTTTAGTAGAAATTACATCTTTATTGGATAAAAATGCAACTGTTTGGTTGAAAATTCAACAAATTTGTTAAGAAGTCATCCTTTTTGGTCGAAAATTCAACTGTTTTTTTGAAAATTCAACTATTTTTTTGTAAATTCAACTATTTTGTAGAAAATTTACTTGTGTTTAA
>CAKNYM010049508.1:199136-218202 GCA_932195095.1 Andricus curvator
CTCAGAGAGGGCACATAATCCGTTACGTAATTTAAAGTAGTCCGGCTACTGGAAAAGCTAGTCAAAATCTATGTCCATTATTTTTTTCTGAAATTTGGAATTAAATCGAAAATTTGGCAAGCTTATCAATCAATAAATTAAGTATTAAATTTGTTTGCTGATCAAAATACCTAAAATGTTTTTAAAATAATAATAGAATGTAAATTTAAATGTTGATTTGACTCGATTCGAGTCAACGTCATTTTTCACGCTCAGCAGTTGGAAGCGTAACCACATGTCGAGAAAGTCAAGAAAGTAAACATAACCTGCAATAAACCGGCAACAAAATCATTATTTAAAATTTCGCGCGCTTCCCGATTCCAGCAGAAGCTGTACTGCCAACTTTAGTCAACGCCACACCGCGGTGTGGCGTAAAAGGTAAAATATGACGATAACGCGTTATCGTCATATTTTACCTCGGTATGTTTTGCTAAAATTAAGCTCAAATACCCTGGAAGCAAGTACAAATGAGCAGTAATTCAAATTTCACATTATATTTTCTGTCTCCTAAACAGTTTTCCTAATAATATTCAACGTGTTTTAAAGCCAAAATTAACCATTTTTGGAGCCCGCGAAAGGCCTCTCCATAAGATCCCATGTTTTTTGACACGTCTTTAAACAGCGATAATTCAAATTTTAACCTGGAAAGGGCCCCTAAAAAAGGCATTATGTGAAAGAGGACATATTTCTCCATAAAAAAAAAAATAATTTTTACGATTTTTCATCTGACCGATCCAATAGCCGGACTACTTTAAGTACGGCCCCAAAGTGGCTTGGCGCCGCCAGGCCCCGCCAAGCCTCAACTACACCACTGCAAAGGAGAGGAAAACATACAGAGTATTCTGAAAGAGAGAATTGGTCGAATGAACAATGAAAAGCTGGAGATTCAGTTCACTTTGTTCAGTTCCACACTTTGAAAAGCAGCCGTAAACTTTGGGAAAATCCCGACGGTATCCGCGAACATTGGACGTTAGCTGAATCGACTGCACAAAACTGTATGAGAATTCAGCTTCAACTACCATTAGTAATGAGCTTTCTAAAGTTTGCAAAGTAGTACAATGCAATACAGCTCCTTCGATTGCATGCAGTACTTGCTTTTCTTTGATGTGTTTCACAGTCCACTTACCCTTGTCCATTCTGATATTAATAAACCATAATCCACCTTTTATCCCCCGCGGGTTCAAATGCAAAGCATAAAATATTTATCCTTATATTTAATAAATCATGGCACGGGCTTCTTGAATTATCACTAATTGCAAGAAAGCCGCTCGTTATAAAAAGGTATATCGATTTCGTTGCTGGGCTCTTTGCGAGAAAGAACCGGAAATCAGATGAGCCTCTAGGGGCCAAATTAAATATTTTTTCCCTGGTGAAATTAAAAGAGCACTAAAAATTGAATATAATTACTTGAGGAAAGTTTCTTTTAAAATGAGTTCGAATATTTTTTTTTAATGTTTAAAAAGTATACTTTTTAAATTTTTCGCGGAAAGATAGGCATTCTGATTGGGCCAGCGTCGGAAGTAAACATCAATCTTATTAGCGCAGTTGATGGGGGAAGCAACATGGCCGCTAATGATTGGAGTAAACATAACCTATTTTCACGTTTATTATTCAAAATGTGTTTAAAAAGTATGAAGAAGGGCCCGAAAAGGTGTTCAAAATGCTTATAATTTCACTTAAACAAGAATTTGTAAAGTGTGGCACTGGGAATGCACCAAAAGTAGACATGCCCAGCTCAAAATTTCTGTGCAGGAATCTCGAAGGATCTTGGACATGTAGCTGGATACGAACCACTGCGTACAAAGAAAGCAGGGTGGGGCAAAAAAACTAATTTTTTGAATTTCTAAAATCCACCGGGCCCAAAAGTTTTTGTATGCTACAAGTAGTTTATCCAGAGAATTTGAGTCCGATAAAAAAATAATTCAGGTATCACAAGCATATTCAAGTTTTAAACAGCGAACAGCACAAAATTTATTTTATACCTGATCCTTTAAAATGAGACCAACAAACTTCAAAAAACTTTATTTTTCAGTCAGTTATGACTGAAAGTGTGATCACATGTTTTTTTGAAAAATCAACAATTCCAGATTTGTTAGCTTTTGTTTCTTTTTTTTCTGTAACTTACTTCTCTGACAACTTTCTGCTATGACTGTGTGCACCGGAGGTGATAATGTTCTATTTAAGTTATTAAATAAATGACTAGTATATCAATTTGCCTACACTGTAAAAAATTTCGTGAATTTTCCCCACATTTAGTGGGGAAAAACCACATTTTCGTTGGGAAAAAATAATTTTTCCCAAGATTTGGGGAAATTTCCCTAAAAGTTCTTATAATTCACTAACAAATTGGTGGAAATTTCCTAAAATTTAGGAAATTAGATAATACCTACAATTTTTGGGGAAATTTCCCTAAACATATGGTAATTTATACAAAAGTTTGCGAATATTCCCTACAATTTGCGGAAATGAATGATTTCTACTGAATGTAGGGTATCGTTCCAAAAATAATGTTTGATTTTCCACGTCGATTAGGTGAATTTCCCAAAAATTCTCGAAGTATTACCGTATGTTCAGGAAGATATTTTGCCCTAAAATATTTGATAAACTAGCCAAATATTTTGAATAATTTTACAGATTTTTTTGGAGAAAAGATTTATTAATGTTATAGTCATCTCAAATATTTCTTATCATACATTTTTGTTATTCACGTCAGATTGGAATAAATAATTTGCATGTTACATGCAAAAAATGTATTTATCGTTTTTAATTAAAATTTCGTTTGCAGTACTTTCCTTTTAATAAGTGTTAATATTTAAATCTTGCTGCTCTGAGCTGGTAGTTCGGGAGAAAATCCGCCAGGGCGCAACGTCCCGCCTCTCTCGCAACAGAAATGACGCGTCGACTGTTTAAGAGACCAGTCGACGCAAAGCAAAGCATATTTACATGGAGCAGAGGCTGCCGTGATCAACAATGCGTTTTCTTTAGCGTGAGGCTCTTCCATTCTCTACATTTTCAGTAAGAATCCACAAAAATGTAGAGAATTTTCCCAAATCTGTTTTAGAAAAATTCCAAAATTTCTTTTGTAATATTTCACAAATTATTTTAGGGAATTTTCCCCAAGGCGGAGTAAGGAAAATTCCCGAATTTTGGTGTATATTACTTCTACACGATTTTGGGGAAAATTATCTCGAAAATTGTTTACAGTGTAGGCAACGCATAAATGGCGATTCCAGAAAAGCCTGATGTATTAAAAATAAGCCTAACTTTTCTTGTAGTTCAATTTTTTCGTTATTTCAAAGTAAAGTTACATTAATAAAGTGATAATTAAGGTTTACGTCACTTGTTCTTGACGCATAGTATGTGGTTTATTAGCAGGTAAGTTCTATTTAATATTTTTTGAACATTATTTTTTGCGTTATTCCTGGCATCATCATTCTGTTTTTTGTACGTTCAAGTATTTTCTGGTTAATTGTTTAATCCTCACACTTTTGGTCTAATCCATTGTACGCTATAGAAGAATATCTGAAATGACGTCAAAGGTAGAATGCAATATTTTGGAAGTTTGTGGTGACCTCAGTGATGTGAGACTTCCTACATATCTGGATGTAATGAGGTATGCTTATTTTATTGGCCGTGAACAAAATTTCAGTACTGCACTAAACTTGGTAGGAAAAAGATTGGAAGAAATATGGACAAAGTTTTCGATTCCTGTAGTTAGTCGAGAAAGAATATTAAATATGCTAAGGCAGGAACTTGCTGCAGTTACTAGTACGAGAAAATCATTTCTCAGAGACATGGATAAACACCCGTTCAAGAAAAAGATGAAATCATACCTTCATGATGCAGGAAGATTATTTGACGTAGCTGCTTGCAAGTGCTTAGAGACACAATGCATTTGTTCTTCAGAAAACCGATTATCAAAAACAATAAAAGACTTCCTTCTAGATCAGCATAGCTGCAGAGCAATGAAAATATTACTAGATGCATCACACGTTCAACAGAAAACAAAGCGTACAAGCGATGCCTATGATAATGACACTTTCATTAATAAGAAACGTCACAAAGCAGTTGAGAAAGAGAGCAGCAGTGGAAATAGTATGGTCCATATGGAAATTGAAGTTTCCGATCAATAATCACAGTATAATAAATATAATTATATTGTAGATGAAGATAACGATGCTGAAAGTGACGATACCAAACCAAAATGTCGTTTCCGACTCTCTCAAGGGTCTGTGATAGATATGGCATGACAGACCGAAGTGCAGCAGATATTGCTTCTTCTATTCTTCACGATATATCTAATCAAGTGCCTGAGTTTGAAGCATTTATTATTGATAAAAAACAAAGTCAGGCTAGAAAAGAAAAAGATGCGCAAATATCTTCAGCGAAAGCAGTGCCCAGCTGGTTTGAAACTGCAGGCTCTACATTTCGATGGTAGGAAGGGCCAAAGTTAAATGATTGAAAGAACAGAAGATGGGACAATGCATATAAGAACTCAAGCGGAAGAACACAAATGCAAATGTTTTAGACGCTATTTACAATTATCTTGTCGACAAAAGAATTAATTTACCAAGTCTAGCATGCGCCGGATGTGATGATTGTCCAACGAATACTGGGAAACACAATGGTATTATTCGTCGCTTGGAAGAGAAACTTTAAAGGCCACTACAGTGGGTATTTTGTCAGTTACATAGTAATGAGCTAGGTTCACGTCACTTGTTCGAAGAAGTCGACAGCAAAACGACTGGTCCTTCAGGATTTTCTGGCCAGATAGGAAAGAGTTTGCCATCTTGTCATATGCTACCCGTTGTTGATTTCGAATCTATCAAATGCCACTGACCGCTGGTGAATGCCAGTGATCTTAGCACAGACCAAGATTATCTTTTGAAAATCTGTATGGCTCTTGACACCGGGGATTGTTCAACAAGTTAGGCTGCACAAGATTCAAGAATGTTGTCAGATGCAAGGTTTTTAAGAATTAAGAACACTCTCTGAATTCATAATGCGTGTATATGCTCCCATGTGGTTCTTCATTAAATGCAACGGTAAAGTGAAAGATCCTCGTATAAATCTGTGGTGTAGCATATCTTTATGAAGGTATTTAGATGATGACCACAGAAGAATTATCGACGAAGTAATACAGACGAATGCTTACCTTGCACACCCGAAACACATCATTCTTGCTAGTTTGTGCGACAAAAGAACAAACATCAGAAAACAAGCTGTTAGTTATATAATGGCAGCCAGAAAATCAGCAAGTCAAAACCTTGTAAAGAAATTCGTAATTGCACCACTGAATTTTGAGGCGAATAATTATATCGAACTCATTGACTGGCAGAAATGTATAATAACTGAACCCCCGTTGACCATACAATTCACTGACGATGAGCTGAAGTAGTTCGCTTCAAAAGATGTAACTCATTCCTGTTCCTGTACAGGAATTCGGCGAAGGAAACTGTACATGATCCTGCAAAGGAACCTCTATGCAAACTAACCTTTAAATGATCCTGTACAGGTTCCTTCACAAAGTGATTTGAGGCACGGGTTCATGTACAGGAAATCGTTCAGGATCCTATACGTGAACCTGTATAGGAACTAATCCGCGAGGGTTCGCTAGTGGCTTCGCTCTCTCGATAGTAAGTTCGATCTTCAAGGAAGTAAAAGGAAAGCAACTTTATAGCTGTAAGCAACATGAGTTTTCGCGACGGGTTTCTATAAAGGACCCCATGCGTGTTTCTGTACTCAGGAACATATACAGTTTCCTTCGGCAAATTACTGCACAGGAACCGTCAAGATTACCTGTGCAGGTTCATGTGCGGGATCGTGTCCAGGAACATGTCCATGATCCTCCAAGGTTTCTGTAAAGGATTTTCAGCTGGGTCAGCTGGATACTTCGTTAGTCAATGGAGCCACTGCATACCATTATTTTGATTGGTTCAGCGCTTTCCAGGATGTAATTTTCAAGGTCACATACTTGTTTAAATGGGGTTTTCGATACTTTTTTCTAACTATTTTTTTCTCAGAATTGAAACATTCGAAACATTTTTTGAATCTACTAAATTTTGTAGAATTTTGTGCAGTATTTATATTCGATGTTCGAGAAAAATTTTGTATTAGGGGCCGTCCATAATCTGCGTTACCAATTTGAGATGAGGAGATTGCGCCAAAATCTATGGTTGCGCAAAGTAGTTGGAGGGGGGAGGGGTCAGGGAAAGTAACGTTACGTGAATTTTGCTAAAGATGACCCTGTAACGGTTCAGTTTATTGATAACTTAATAACTTTGAGAATTATTTTAATATTTCGCACTTTACACTCTTTCCCCTATTTTCCCCTTTTTTTAAAGAATTATTTTTATCCCTGTTTTCGAGAAATATTCCCTTTTTCCCCTTTAGAACCTAATAAGAAAATCCAACTATTATTGGTTAAAAGTTCATTTTTTGTTGTTGAAAAGTCTACTATGTGATCCAAAATTTAATTATTTGGTTGAAAATTCAACTATTTTCATAGAAGTCATCGTTTTTTGTCAAAAATTGACTAATTTTTTGAAAGTTGAACTACTTTGTTAAAAATTTATCATTTTAGTTGAAAATTGAACAATTTGGTTGGAAATGTATCTTTTTTTGTTAAAAATTGAACTATTCGGTTAACAATTTATCTTCTGGGTACACAATTCAATTATTTGGTCGAAGGTTAAACTCTTTTATTGAAAATTGATCTCTTTGGTTAAAAATTTAACTATTTGGTTAAAAATTCGTCTTTTCTAGCTGAAAATGTAACTATTTGATTGAAAATTCATGTCTTTTGGTAAAAGTTCGCATTTTTTTGGTAAAAAAATAATCTTTTTGGTTGAGGATTCAACTATTTTGTTGAAAATATTCAAGGAATCATGAATTCAAATTAAAATCTTCTTTGGCTGAAATACCAACTCTTACATGTTTCGTTGAAAATTTATCATTTTTGGTTGAAAAATCAACATCTTGGTTTACAGTTGAGCTACTTTATAGAAAATAAATTTTTGTGTGGATGAATAATTATTGTATTTAAAATTCAAGTACATGAATGCACTTTAACTTATTTTTTGGAAATTCATTTTTTCGGGTTGAAAATTAAGAGGGTTTCTAGAAAATTCGTATTTTTAGCTTGAAAACTTAACTCTTTTGTTGCAAATTCATCTTCTTTGGTACAGAATTATTCTTCTCTATTGAAAATTCATCTATTTGTTTGAGGATTCAACTTTTTTTCTCAAATTCGTCTTTTTTCGTTGAATTTAACTGGTTGAAAGTTCGTTTTTTTTTAAAATAATTTTTGAACTTTGCATTGATAACTGATCTTTTTCAGTTGAAAACTCAACTACTTGGTTAAAAATTCGGCTTTTTGGTTGAATTCAACAGGTTGACCTTTTATTGTTGTTGAAAATTAATTTTTTAAACTGAAAATTTAACGATTCTATTTTTGGTTAAAAGCTTATCGTTTTTGGTGGATAAGTCTACTATTACATTTTGAATTCAGGATCAATCTTATTTTGGTTTCAAAATTCGACTATTTGATTGGAAATGTAATTATTTCGCTGAAAATTCAATTATTTTCATAAGAAGTCATCTTTTGTAGTCAAAAATTGTCTACTTGGTTTGAAAGTTGAACTACTTTGTTAAAAAAAAAAATTTTTTAATAAAATTCACCTGTTTGGTTGATAATTTTACTATTTTGTTGTAAATTCGTTTCATTTTTAGTTAAAAATTAATTTTCTTGACTAAAGATTCAGCTATTCCATCTTCAATTAAAAGTTTATTGTTTCAGTTACAAATTCAACTATTAGGTTAAAAATGATTGTTCGATTTGTTGAATATTGATCTCTTTGGTTTTTAACTATTTTTTTTTCTTTTGGTTGATAATTAATTTTTTTAACTAATAACTGTTCCAATTTTGGTTAAAAATGGGTCTTTTCTAGTTGAAAATTTATTTATAAATTAATTTAAATTAATTAAAAAACTGGTTGAAATTTTTGTTCAGTTGGAAATTAAATGTTCAGCTGAAAATTTAACGATTCCATTGTTGGTTCAAAACTGATCTTTTTTGGTTGAAAATTCAACTGCTTTGATAAAAATTCATCCTTTTGGATTGCAAATTCATCTATCGTGGTAGAAAAATCATCTTTCTTGGTTAAAATGTACTTTTCTGTTGAAAATTCAACGGTCTTCGAAAAAATGTATCCTTTCGCCTTACAAAATTTACTATTTGATCAGAAGTTCAAATATTTTATTGAAAAGTAATTTTTCTTTCTTGGAAGTTAAATTCATTGGTTCTCAATGTAACTGTTTGGTAAAAAATTAATTTTGTTGTTGTCTTTTTAGATGAAAATTTAACTATTTAATTGGAAAACCGTTTCATTTTTAGTTGAAAATTAATTTTCTTAACTTAAAATTTAACTATTTCATTTATGATTGAAAATTTATTGTTTCATTTAAAAATTCAACTATTTGTTCAAAAATGTATCTTTTTTAGTTAAAAATTAAAGTGCTTGATGGAAAATTCATCTTTTTGGTATAAAATTCCATTATTTGGTCGAAGGTTGAACTCTTTTGTTAAAAATAATTCTCTTTGGTTAAAAATTGAAATATTTTGTTGAAAATTCTTTTTTTTTTTTTTTTTTTGGTTGATGATTAATTTTCGTAACTGAAAATATAACTATTACAATTTTGGTTGAAATTTCTTTTTTGTGGAAATATTAACTATTAAATGTTTCGTTGAGAATTAATTTCTTTGGATGAAAATTCAACTGCTTGGTTGAAATTCGAACTACTTTGTAAACAACATTTTTTTTAGTTAAATCATCAAAATTTTGTTTGGAAATGCAAACGGATTTGTAGAAAATTCGTATTTTTAACTTAATTTTTTTAAATTTTTAACTTAATTTGAACTTTTGTTGAAAATTCATCTTTTTGAGTAGAAAATTAATTTTCTTTGTTGAAAATTCATTTATTCGGTTGAGGATGGAACTATTTTGTTAAAACTTCGTCTTTTGATTGAACTTAATTGGGTAACATTTTTTGCTCTTCGAAAATTAATTTTTAAACTGAAAATTTAACAATTCCATTTTTGCTTGAAAACTGATATTTTTGTTTGAAAATTTAACTGTTTTGTTTAAAATTCGTACTTTTTGATTGAAACTTTTATGGTAGAAAATTTATCTTTCTTGGTTAAAAATGAACTTTTTTTGAAAATCCATCTGTCTTATCAATAATTTGCCTTTTTGGCTTAAAAATATTACTATTTGACTAAAAATTTAACTAATGTTTTGGAAAATCGTCTGTTTTGCTTGAAAGTTCAACTACGTGTTTTTCAATGCAATTGTTCGGTAAAAACTCAATTCTGTTGTTGTTAAAAATTTGTATTTCTGTGTTGAAAATTCATTTTTTGGTGTGGAAAATCTTACTTTCTTAGCAGAGAAGACAGAAGTGGAAGCGTTTTAACTTTTGAGATCAAAGGTGCTTTTGTGGAGCTCTGAAATGTTTCCTTTTTCTAACTTTTAAAGTTGTATTTTTTTAGTATCGTTTATTCGATTCATGAATTCAAAGCTTTGCTCATGTTCAGAAAATCCTAGTTATATTGCTGTATGATATACTGAGGATTTCTGATGAAGGATTACAGCCTTAACATTTTTTTCTAAAGAAATATGAGTTTTTGAGTTCCTCTCCTATATATTGCTTTTGATTTTCAAAAGAAAAATTACCACCGAATTGAAAAAATATTTCGGAATGAAATTTTATATTAAATTCAATCCACTAAAACATTTTCAAAATTTGAAAAATTCAAGTTCATACTCTTCCAAATAAGAATATTTTTTCCACAAATTGAAAGGTTTAATATATTGTCCCCACTTTAAATCTAGATAATATTTTAAGAATTTTCACTAGTTATCTCGCATCAAATTTTTAAAATAGTTCATCAAATTGGAAATAATGAGATACATTGTTAAATAAAACAAATTTTAAAAGAGAAATTTAAAAGCACTGTAAAAAAATAGTTGAATATGTAATTGTTTATTTAACAATAGTTAATTTCAAATTTTTTCGCTTTAGAACGAAAATCGTAACTTTGATTATTTTTTTTTCATCGTTTGGATGAATTTTATTAAAAATAAGCTAGAAATAACATAGTTAAATATATAGCTAGATTTTATGTAATTAATTAAATCAAATTCATTATTAAATTAAATCTTGAATAACTAATGTTAAACAAACAATTACAGATTCAACTATTAATTTTCTGAATCGCAGATAAATTTCGTTTGAAAATTTATTTTATTCAACAATTTGGCTATTTCTGTCGATTTTATAAACTATTCTAAAGAATATACACTTTTGCGTTGAGATAACTATCGAGCATCCCCAGCAAAAACCTTTTTTTTCTAATTAAATTATTATTAGCAGTAACAAAATGTTTTTAGTGTGAAAATTAAACATTTTAACGTCTCAAAAAGTTGTAAATTACGAATTAAAAATAAAATGTGTACCCTTTTAATTTTGAATAGATTTTTAGATGCTTTATAAATTTGAATCGTTTAAAATTAAACAACTTTAAATTTGAAGCATTTGAAACAGAATAATCTTATATCGACACATTGAAAATTTTATGGTTTCATTTTTAAATCTTTTATAATTTTATCGTTTGAGAATAATTATAATTTATAGTTGAAAAAAATTAAACCAATGCTTAGTTAAATAACCTATTTTAACTTGAAATATGAACAATTGCTCGAATAAACGTTTGAAATTAAACAATTTTAAAATTAAAACTAAAATGCCCTAAAATCCCTGGAATTCTCTGAATTCCTTGAATATTCGGAATTCTTTGTATTGATTGAATATTTGGAATTCTCTAAATTCCTTGACCTCTTTGAAATCCCTGAATAATCTGAATTTCTGAAATTCTTTGAATTCTCTAAATCTCCTGAATTCCTTGAATATTCTATATTCCTCGAATTCGCTGAATTCTCTAAACTAATTCAAATTCATGAAGTTATTGAATTTCCTCAATACTCTGAAATACCTGAAATGCTCTGAAATCCCTTGGATTCCATGAATATCTCTGCTGAATTCTCTGAATTCCTTGAATATTTTGAATTCCCCGAATTCTCTGAAATTTTTGCTCTTTAAATTTTCTGAAATCCTTGAATATGCTGAATTTCCTGAATTCTTTGAATGTTCTAAATTCCTGAAATTCTTTGAATTCTCGGAATTTCTTGAATAACCTTATGCTCAGAAATTCCTTGAATTCTCTGAATTCCTTGAAAACCCTAGAATTCTTAATTTCTCTGAATTCTCTGAATTCTTTGAATATTCTGAATTCTTTGAATATTCTGAATTCTCTGAATTCCATGAATTCTCTAAATCCTCAAAAATCCCTGAAATATGTACTCGGCATTCCCTAAAATCTTCGAATATCTGGAATTCCCTCAATATTAGAAATTTCCTAAATTCTCGGAAATCCTTGAATATTTTGAATTCCCCGAATTTCCGACATATTCTAAATTTCCTTGAATATTATGAATTTCCTGAATTCTCTAAATTTTTGAAAATCTCTGAGTTCCTTGAATTCTCTGAAATCCTTGCTCTCTAAATTTTTTGAGATTCTTGAATATTCTGAATTTCCTGAATTCTTGGAATGTTCTAAATTCCTGAAATTCTTTGAATTCTAGGAATTTCTTGAATAACCTTATGCTCAGAAATTCCTGGAATTCTCTAAATTCCTTCAAAATCCTAGAATTCTTAATTTCTCTGAATTCTCTGAATTCTTTGAATATTCTGAATTCTCTGAATTCCATCAAAATCCTCAAAAATCCCTGAAATATGTACTCGGCATTCCCTAAAATCTTCGAATATCTGGAATTCCTTCAATATTCGAAATTTCCTAAATTCTCTGAAATCCTTGAATATTTTGAATTCCCTGAATTTCTTGCATATTCTGAATTTCCTTGAATATTATGAATTCTCTAAATTTTCGAAAATCGCTGAGTTTCTTAAATTCTCTGAAATCCTTGCTCTCTAAATTTTCTGAAATCCTTAAATATTCTGAATTTCCTGAATTCTTTGAATGTTCTAAATTCCTGAAATTCTGTGAATTCTCTGAATTTCTTTAATTACCTTATGCCCAGAAATTCCTGGAATTATCTGAAATCCTTCAAAATCCCTGAAATATGTACTCGGCATAACCTGAAATCTTTGAATATCTGGAATTCCTTCAATATTCGAAATTTCCTAAATTATCTGAAATCCTTGAATATTCTGAATTTCTTGAATTTACTAAATTTCTGAAAATATCTGAATTCCTTGAATGATCTAAAATCCTTGATTTCTCTGAATTCTTTGAATATCCTGGAATTCCTTCCATTCATTTGTATTCCTTAAATATTGTGAATTTCAGGAAATTCCTGATTTCTTTCAATTCTTCTGAAGTCCCACCATTATTTTGAAGTCCTTGGAATTCAGAGAGTTACACCAATTCAAGGAATTTAGATAATTGAGGGAATTCCATGAATTCAGGTAATTCCGAATATTGGAGAAATTTCGGATATTCGAAGATTTCAGGGAATGCAGAAAATTTCAGGGATTTCCGAACATTTAGGTAATTCAAGAAGTTCACAGAATTCAAAGAATTTGAAACATTAAAAGAATTCAGGAAAATCAGGATATTTAGGGATTTCAGGAAATTAAGAGATCAAAGATTTCAGAGAATTCAGATATTTTCATAAAAGAGAGTTCCAGAGAATTTTCAAGGATTTCAGAAAATTCAGGCAATTTCGATTATTTAAGAAATTCCGGATATACGAAGATTTCAGGGAATAACGAGAATTTTCTTCAGTTCTTTTGAAGTCTTAGCATTATTTTGAAGTCCTTGGAATTCAGGAAATTCTCAGAATTGAGGAGATTCTACAAATTCAGGAAGATACACGAATTCAAAGAATTCAGATGATTGAGGGAATTCCGTGAATTCCACGAATTCAGCGAATTCCACAAATTCCACAAATTCAGCGAATTCCACGAATTCCACGAATTCGGGGAATTCCAAGAATTTAGGGAATTCCACGAATTCAGCGAATTCCACGGATTTCAAAATAATGCAAAGAATTTAGGGAAATTCAAGGTATCCAGGTGATTCAGAGAATTTAAATGAGAGTGAAAAAAAATACATAGACTTTAAAGAATGAAAAAGAATTCAAAGGAATGAAACATTAAAAATGACTAATTTAATGCGAAAGCGTATTTGAAATTTGATCATTTCACTATATAATAGAATAAATTCAAATCCTCCACAATTAAAAAATTTCCGAAAAAGGATTCAAAAATAAATATTTTTGAGGTAGCTCTCCAATTTTTCAAGCTCCTTTCCACATTAATCTGTGAAAAAAAAAATTTGCATGACACAAAAAACCATGTCGCTCAAATTTTTCTTATAAGTGATTGAACTGTGTAATTTAAAATTGGAATCATAGCAACCTTTATATATATATATATATATATATATATTCATATTAATAAACGGGAATGCAGTATTTTTGCGCGCTGCGGCGCGCGTATAATTGCCAATATTACATAAATTTATTATTATTTTTTCATGTAAAAATATTAAATAGTGTTGGTTATTGATTTAGTTTTCTTCGCAGAAACGAGAAATAATCTGCTTTAGCCTGGTTCAAATCCGGGCTGAGGCATATTTTTTTCTAATACCCGAGTCAACAAAATAACATTATTTGCTTACTATAATATAAAATATAGGAGATGATGATTAAAAAATGGAAATGATAGAAGTAAAAGCATTGGACAATTTATATTTTTGGGTTGACCAAGAAATCGAACTTTTGAGAAACAGTAAAAAGAACTGATCATTAGGAAACGATAGCAGGATCTATGTCATAATGTCTCTGCTTATTAAATATTGTAAAGTACATTTTTTTTAAACACAAACTTTAATTTTAATTCTTTTTGTGCAATTATGTTACACCAATTGACTTTCTTGAGTATACGTTTTTTTTTTCAAAAACTGATTCTTTTAAAAATGTAATTCTTGTGAATTTTGTTACACAATTTGACTCTTCTAGTTCATGATTTTTTTTAAATATGTACTTCCAAATATTCAGTAGGAAATTAATCTTCTTGGTTGAAAAGTTATCTTTCTGGTTGAAAATATAATTAATTGATTGCAAATTCAACTGATTGGTTGCAGGCTCGTCTTTCTAGCTTTAAAATTCAATTTTTTGGTTTAAAATTTATGAATTTTGTTGAATATTCGTCTTTTATAGTAGAAAATTTATCTTCTCGATTGAACATTGATCTTTTTTGACTTGAAAATTTTACATTCTGTATGAAATTTGTTTTCTTTATTGACTGAAAAATCTTTCTTTGTTGAGGATTCAAGTATTTTGTTGAAATTTCTTCATATTTGGTTCAATTCAAATGTTTCTGATTTAAAATGAAAATCTTCCCTTGATTAGAATATCAAATATTATATTGGTTCCTCATAGAAGGAGGTGTGTAATGGCCCAAATTTTCAAATCTAATTTTTTGAAATCTTTAGATATAATTCGACCCCAGGTGTTCGAAAATACAATTTTCAAAAAATGTCCGTATATGTATGTGTGTGTGTAACATTCTTCTGTTCACCATATCTCAAAAAGTATAAGAGCTACGATCATGGTACGAATTATAGCTCCGACTGATATCCAGTTCTGATAGGATTTTGAGCTGAAGCGGCCATTTAGAAGTAGCTTTTTTGAGTTTAGAGTAAAAAAAAATTTACCTTGTTCATATGAGATAAACTTTTTTGATATTTAAAATGCAGCAACTTTTTATGACTCACGAGTACCGATTTATGAAGTTTGAAAGAAAAGGTTTATTCTGTTTATACGAGACAAACTTTTTTGATATGTAGAATACGACAATACTATATGTAGTGTCTTTGCTCGCGTCCTTGAGACTGAGTCTCCTTAAGTCTGAGGATATATGAAAGGGGATGAAGGGGCAAGAGAAGAAGAGAGAATAAAAGAAGTGAATGAGAGCGTTATCCTAGAAAATGTGAGAATGAAATCAAGATTGAGAGAGTTGGAAAGGAAAATGGAAGTAGAAGAGAAGATGAAACGGAGTAGAAATATAGTGATTAGAGAAATGAAAGTGGATAGTGGGTCAGGAAGAGAAGAAGTGGATAAGTTGATGGGTGAAATTGGGGCAAAAGTGCACGTGGAAGAGGTGAATGGAGTGGGAAGGAAGAATGAAGGTAAATCGCGTATGTATATTGTGAAAGTGAGAAATGAGGAAGAAAAAGTTCATATCTTGAGAAAGAAGAAAGCTCTAAAGGGGAGGGAAGAAAGGATAAAGAAGGATATGACGTGGAATGAAAGAAAAAGAAAGTGCATGATGAAACAGAGAGCACGGAGTGAAAGGGAACACGGTATGGATAGGGAAGACAGGATGTGGATAAATGGGAATGTGTCAATATGGGACGATGAGAAATAAAAATTGAGTGAAGTGTGTAGGGAGGGTCCGTGGCGACGAGGGGAAGAAGTGGAGACTAGGGATAGAAGGGAGAATGATCACGAAAGAAGGGGGAAAGGAAGGAAGAAAGTAGTGAGAGTAGCGTTTTGGAACGTATCAGGGCTAATGAATAAAGATGAAGGATTCTGGGAAGAGGTGAAGAAATGGGATGTAGTGATGTTGAGTGAAACCTTGGTATGGTGTCAGGAGTAAGGAATGAATTGGTGAGAGAAAAGAGAATAGAAATGGGATTTGAGTAAACGGATGGAGTAATGATGAGAATGGTGAAAATCGGAAAAAAAAGGTGAGGATAGTTTGCGTTTACAGGAGAATGGGAGAAGAAGAAGGTTGGAGTGTGATTAGGGAATGGATAGCGAAAAACGATGACGAATTGGTGTTGATAGGAGCTGTTCTGAATGCTTGGATTGGGGAACAAGGAGGGGAAATATGGGATGAAGAGAGTGAGACTTTCAGGAGATAATCGAAACACAAACAGGTGGACTAGGAGGGTAGGAATCTGTTGGAAATTGTGGGAGAAACAGGATGGATCATTTGTAATGGGAACCCGGAAGGGGATGAGGAAGGTGAGATGACGTTTGCAGGAAAAGGGGAAACAGTGATAGACTACATTCTGGCCGAGGAAAGGATAAGGAGGTCATTCCCGGTCATTGAAACGTTGAAATGTGGGAATTGGAGAAGAGAGGGAAGTAAGAAGGAGGGGGCGACAGGGAAGAAAGCAAAGATGGGAAAATGGGGAGTGAATGAACTAAGAGAATATACGGAAAGAATGGAAGAAGAGAATGTGGTGATGGAAGATGGGAGAGGTGTGGATGAGATGTTGTGTAAGATGAGGGGAAGGGTAGAGAAGATAGTGGAAGAAATTCGGCCAAATGAAGGAGAAAGACGGGGGAAGAGGGGATGGCGGGATGTGGAATGTGTAGAGAGTAAAGAGCGTATAAAGTTATCGTTAAGGAATTGGAGAAGAGGAGAGATAGACAAAAAGGAGCATAATAAAAGAAAAAGGGAACACGAGAAATTACTGGATGTAAAACAACAGGAGGAGAAGGCGAGGTACATGGAGGAGGTACAGAAAGCAATAAAGGAAGGAAGAGAATGGGAGGTGATTAATAGAGAAAGGAGTGGATGGAAAGGAATCAATGAGGAGATAAGTATGGATGAATGGACGGTATATTTCAAGAAATTTCTAGGAGGCGTTGATAGCAAGGTGAGGGGGGAAGGTGGAAAAATGTAGGAGAGAGGCATGGAACGTGGAAATGAGGTGACCAGGGAGGAGGTGAATCGAGCAATTGAGAAGTTAAAAAAAAAAACAAGGCCACAGGAGAGGATGGGATGGGGAATAAGGCGTTGAAATTTGGCGGGAGAAGGTTTAGAAAAGAGATTTGGCAAGTATGTAATAGAGTATGGAGAGGGGAAGGATGGCCGAAGGAGTGAAGAACAGGTTTGGTAGTTCCTTTATTCAATAAAGGATGGGGTAGAAAAGTGGAAGATTATAGAGGAATCACTCTCATCCCAGTAACGTATAAAATATACGCGGAGGTGCTCAGGAAGAGATTAGGAGAACAGGTAGAAGAGAAAGGAAGTATTCCACATAATCAAACCGGATTCAAGAAGGGGACGGGGACAGTGGAAAACATTTTCGTTCTGAATTATCTAGTCAACAGAAATCTGGGACAGGAAAAAGGAAAACTGATCGAACTCTTCGTAGTTTTCAAGGCAGCTTTTGACTCGGTGAATAGGAAAGTTTTGTGGAAGGCAATGAAAGAAAGGGAGGTGGACGAAGAGCTGATTGAGAGGATAAAAGAAGTCTCTACGGAGAAGACGACAAGGGTTAGGATCGGGGAACAGAAAGGAGAGGAGTTTTGGACAGGAAGGGGTTTCAGGCAAGGGTACCCGCTAAGCCCGTTGTTGTTTAGCATATTATTAGCAGACATAGAAGAGAAAATGGAAAAAGAAGGTAAAGGGGGTACAGTTCTAGGAAATAAGAGAATATACTCGTTAGCGTACGCGGACGATGTGGTGCTTCTGGCAGAGAATGAAAGTGGAATGAACTTGCTAATGGAAGGATTCGAAGAGTATGTGAGAGAGAAAGACCTGACAATTAATGTGACGAAGCCAAAGATAATTCGTTTCAGGAAGAGAAAGAATGAAGTAAAGTATGGATGGAAGAATAATGGGGAAATGGTGGAAATGGTAGAGGAATTTTTTTATTTAGGATTTTGGTTCGAAGCGGGAGGTGGAAATGATCTGCAATTAAAAAAAGGATGGAAAGTGCGAGTAAGATGATGGGTCAAGTGTAAGGGATTGGAAAAAGAAGATTCAAAGAGGACTGGAAGATGAGAGTATGGCTGCTTGGTTCACTGGCATGGTCTGTGATGTGTTATGGAGTGGAGATTTGGGGGTGAAAGGAGTACAAAAAGTAGAAAACATGCTAGAGATATTTCTGAGATGGGTTATGGGAGTGAGCTGGAACTGCCCAGGTTATATGTTGACAGAAGAAACAGAGAGAGAGAGAAATTAGTGATAAGGCAGAGGAAAAGGGTCTGGAATTTTGAAGAGAAGTGGAAAGGGTAGCAAAGTTGCACAAGTATGCCTGCAGGAAATATTAAATAGAGAGAGGAGAGGAAACACGGGACATTCCAGATGGAAGGAGGAGAGATGGCAAGTTAGAAGGGAATGGAGAATGAGTGACGAGGGGAGGGAGTGGCAGGAAGTAGAAGGCGAAATGAACAAGGAGCAGGAAGAGAAGAGGTGGGAAAAGATTATGGAGTCAAAATACAATAAATGGTATAGATTGGTTAAGATGGAAGGGGTTCCAGAATATTTAGGGAAGTTTCAGAATGGGAGAAGGCATTTTCGAGTGTAAATATTGGATGAGTCAAGAAATGAAAATGTGTAGGGTATGTGGTTATGAAAGGGAATCATGGGAGCATGTGTTAGAGAGATTCATAGGGGAAGAGGAAGGGGGAAAGAGCGTGGTAGATAGAGTTAGGTGGATACTGAGCGGTTGCGGACAAGAAGAAAAGTGGGTGAAGAGTCTAGAAGAGAATAGGGAAAAGAGAATGCAAGGGGGGAAAAACCAAGATCGAGACCAAAATTGATACAAGAGAAATATGTGTAACGAAAATGAGTGTTGCGTAACTTACAAAGGCTTGAAGAGAATTGTTCATATAAGCATTACTACAGTACTGTATTTGACATGTGTGTTCGCGTCTTCAAGACACGTCGAATGTTCTATTGACGAAAATTCTATCACCTCTTATGATATAGCAATAACAATTTATAAATATCAAAAATATATTGCGTATCTTGTTGATTTGAGGAAAACTTTTTTAATACTGGAAAAACAATATTAATGTATATTATATATTTGTTAGCCTCTTCGAGACGCATCGATTGCCCAAATTAAGAACCTTTTATGACTTACCATTATTATTATTATTATTATTATAGATTAGCAGTTCGAACTCGAAAGTTCATT
>CAKNYM010049510.1:0-24359 GCA_932195095.1 Andricus curvator
TATATATATATATATATATATATATATCTATTATATATCAGCCATAAAGGAATTTATTTAGCAGAAGAAAACAGTAGAGTTGTAGGGAATGATTAAAAAAAATGAAGACATTATTTATTAAAATTCAACCGATTTTCCAAAATTCGTAAGAAGCGACAGCAAGATAAAATTCAATTGCAAAAAACATTGTTAAAATAAATTTTTTTTGTAAGTCCTTTCATTGAAAATATTTTTCTTCAATTTAAATTACATCACTAGTAATATTATTGTAATTTTGAAAATCATGAAAAAACTATTTTTTCAGAGTTTGCAAGACTTAAACAATGAAAAATTAAAAGCGTTTAAATTTGAAACTTTTTATAACAAAACTTTTTAAGTGGATCAACAGTAAAATCTGTAGTTCGAGTATTCAAAATTTAACAATAATTGATTTTACAAGACGATACTGAATCTGCTCAATAATAAAACGCGTTTATTCAATTTCATATCCTATTCAATTACTGTTTCACTGTTAAACATTCCATTTTTTGCCCATTCAATTTGAAATGTTTAAATAAAAAATTAAACGATTTCCTGTGTTTTATTCAAAAAATGTTAATTTGTAAGTGAAATTTTAGAATTTTTATGTATAAATTACAATTGAACGCCTATTAATCTGAAACGATTTGAGATTGAATTAATTTAATTTAATATAATTGCCTAAAATGATATAATTTTGAAAATTTACAAATTTGTTGATTTGTTTTCCAATTTAGAGCATTGAAAATGATAGTGGAGTGTAGATTCATGTTTTTTAATAAGAGCTCTTTGAACTGTTAAATCAACAAAGTTACAAATCAAAGTTTTTTAGTTCAATGGCACATTTTTTTCAAGCTTCACCTTTCAAATGTCTATATACAAAAGAGTTTAGTTGAGCAGTTCAGTTGTATCACTTCAAAAAAGAACATTTTGAGCTACAAGAGCTTGAATATTTCAATTTCAATTACAGGGACAAATTTTTGGGAAACACGAAAAAATCGGGAATTTTTTTCGTCGATTAAAACGGTCACCCTGCATTTGTTAAAGCTCGTTCGGATTTAATGAATACATTCGCATCACTTGTCTCGCGCTTCGCGCTCGATTAAAGTGTGTCCAAAATGCTAAATTTACTATGTTATGTAGAACTCTATTATATTTAATGTATGGGTTAATAATTTCTGTACCTTTTTTAGCATATGTGTCTTATCAAATAAAAAAAATAATTATAGAAAAGACTGGAAAATTATTTTTTTTTATTTAAAGAAGTTACAACAATGAACTCTGAAAATACATAATTATGCAAAAATGAATGAATTAATTAGCAAGCGAAATTTATCCTAATTCAGAATTTTGAATTATACCAGACCGGCAATCTGGAGGACCTGGGTTCGGATCCCAGCGGAGATTGAGAGAAATTTTTTCACAATTTAGAAATGAAAATCAGTATTCAAAATATTGATTTTAGACCAGTAGACAAAAAACAATCAACATCAAATTATTTAATACAACTTATCTGGTCAAAAACCATAACATCAAGAATATATTATACCGGAGACGTTTAGGAAAAAACTTTAGAAGGAACATAAGGAGAAAAAGTCTCCGGTAATCAATAAAATATTTCCTTTAATTTAACCTATAATTAAAAAATGACGACCTTCAATTTAAGCTGCTTTAAACTCCTAACCTTTCAAGTAATAAAATTGCACTCTCAACAAGGCAGATGAATCCTCAACCAAAAAAGATGATCCCTCAACAAAATACACGAACTCTCAACCAAATAGGACTAAAATACTAAAATACACTAATTAGTAAAAAGATTTTTTTATTATTCTTAATGCTGATACCTATTTTTGAACATTCTTTTTTTGAAGGTACGCTAGGTTTTCACCTTTTTTGAGACTGATCCGCATTTGGATCTCGGGTCCAAATGTGGATCAAAATCATACCTCGACAAAACATATTCTCAAACTGATAAAAAAGTTTTTTGAAATTCTAAAATTTGTGTTTCGCATAACAAAGGATCAGTACTTTACGCTCTGTCCATGCTTACCCCACTTTTATACATAGAACTTTTAAAATTTAATGTCAAAACAGTGACAATTGTAATTTTATAATTTTAAATTATCTCTTCAGGATGGCTGCTGGATCGGGAAACCGGATAATGAAGGTAGTTTTCGTGCTTAAAATCTTCTTACCATTTTCACAAAAATTTTTGGGTTGCCAGAAATGAAGACTTCTTTCGAGAAAAATGTAACGGCAGAATTTAGTTCCAAAATTGGAAACAGTAGAGTTTTATAAAATGTTTTCTTAAAAAATGAAGCCATTAATTATTAAAATTCAACCAATTTTCAAACATAGGTAAGAATCGATAGCAAAATAAAATTCAATTGCAAAAAATATTGTTAAAATGGATGTGTTTTGTAAGTTTTAAATTTTTCAATAAAATTGATGTTTTTTATTTGAACTTACATCATCAGTAATAATATTTTTCATTCTTAATATCAAATAAAACCTTTTTTTTAGAAATATAATTTTTGGCATGACAATTAACTACCTTAAGCGTAAATTTATTTTCAATGTAAAGAGTTCGAGTATTGAAAATTTAACAATAATTGATTTTACAAAACTATTTTGAATCTGCTCAATAATAAAACGTGTTTATTCAATTTTAAATCCTATTCAATTAATGTGTCAATGTAAAGCATTCTATTTTTAACGCATTTAATTTGAAATTTAAAGAAAAAGAAAGCGATTTCCTTTGTTTCATTGCAAAAATGTTAAATTGTAAGTGAAACTTTTAAATTTTGACGTATAAATAACAATTGAACATCTGCTAATTTGAAACGATTCAAAATTAAAATAATTTAACTTTTCATAGTCTACAGTTAAAAAATTTTAATCATTCAATTATTATTGTTTCAAACATAAAATTGCCTAACCTGAAATAATTTTCAATTTATAAAAGTAACAAACTTAAAATTTTGCACTTTAACGGAATTTAATTTAAAATTATTCAATTCAAAGGTCCTCAAAACGAACTATTTTATACGTGCAAATTATTAAGCGTTTGAATTAAAAATTTTTTGAGATTCTATTTTCGAAGAAAATCTGAATTTTTTCCGCGATTAAAAATGGCCACCCTGCATTTGTTAAAGCTTGTTAGGATTTAAAGAATACATTCTCATCACTTGTTGTCACAAAATGATAACTTTTCTATGTTATGTTGAATTCTATTATATTATATTAAATGTATGTGTTATAAATTTCTGTACTTCAGACCGGGACTGTTTTTTTATATATTGAAAAATAAAGTAAAATTTGTATTCTTTATCATTATTTTATTTTAGTTACCCTAAGAAATGAATACGCACAATTTTTTTCAGATAATTAAGAAATTTACATTTTTACATTTTTACATTCCCATTACGCGCAGCGCGTGCTATGATTTGCTCCAAGTTTCAGCGCGCTTAGGGTACACGGGTATACTCTCGCGCTTCGCGCTCGTTTCTTTACGTACAATGCGTGCAATTCGACTATATATTTTTAAATATAATAAATATTGTAACTTAAACTGAAAACTGTGATTTAAACCTCTGTCGAACTAGTCATAAATTCGAACTGAAATTGCTTTTCAATTTGTTTTTAAACATTGTTCTCAATGCATCTGCGGGTTTGATGATTACATTGTGATTGCGATACTCGCTCTTCGCTATCGATATTTTGGTTATGCAGACACTTCTCTTTAAAAAATAAAACGATGTGAATAAAATGGGACAGCTTGTAAGAAGTAGGTATGTTTTTCAAAATAATGTTTATAAAAACATTTGATTCCGTTAGTTCAAAATTTAGTTCTAAGTCAACTCTACAAAAATTGTAGTTACCACTGGGGGGCGGGGGGGGGGGGGGGGCAGCATTCAAGCCGGGGGTGGTGAGCTGCGTGATGGACAGGTAGATCTCACGCCATGCACACATGGTGCACAAGGATTAAATGTTTCAGTCGTGGGGAACGTTCATGCGAGGTGCGTAACAAATGTTAGGAGAGCTGGGAGCTCGAAATTCGCTACATCTATTCAGAAGGTAGTATTGCTGAATACGTGGCGCGTTGTCCGGAGTTTTCTGGGCGCGAACAATGATAGTGGCTAAAATCGCCTTCTATCTCCATCCGGTGTACACGGCAGATGACTGTGATAATCACATTTTTAATTTTTGACATTTAATTTTTCGACTTTTTTTGTATATGTGTACGTCCGTGTGTGTGCGTGAAGTGTGGATGTGTCTCATCGTCTAATGTATTCATTCATATTTTGAATCGTTCGTCTCAGTCGTTGGCATTGGAACTAACGTTTATAAGAAAGATGCATCTCTATAAATGAGCTCTCCAGTATGAATGATAGATCCCTATAGGGCTCTGCAGGATGAATGTTTGGATCCCTATAAAGGGGCTCCCCATTATTAATGTTGGATCCCTATGAACGGACTCTTCAGGATGAATGTTGGAACCCTATAAACGGGCCCTCCAGGATGAATTTTGGATCCTTATAGGGCTCTCAAGTGTGATTGTCGGATGTGACTGACACCAACGAATCTACTAATCATTTGCCGCGTTTCGCGACCGTACTTAGAAGCGAAGAATCAGGTCATGAGTATCTGTGGGTTGAAGGTGGACCAATATAATAATAACAATGTGACTACAAATAAAAACGCGCGGCGTAAACATTTAACCTTGTATCGTTTAGATGATAAAGAGATTTAAATATTTACGCCGCGCGCTTTTATTTTTAGTCACATTATTATATTATTATTCCACGAGCCATTTACATTCCTACTTGCATTACAATATTCGTACTTTCTAGTATTACGTAATTTTTCGCATACCCTACCCATTTCCATCTCTTTTTGATTGTCGAATTATTTTCAATATTTTTAGTACATTTTAATAAAAGCTTGTTTTCTAAACATATGTTTTGAATATGATATTACGCTTAAATTCCAGAAGTTGAAATTGAAATCTATTTGAAAATCTCCTTTATATATTAGGGTGATGGTTGATTCATTTTATAAGGCAAAAAAAAAGAATTTCGTCTAATCTAAACCCACACTATGTATAAATGAGCTGTGTGAAAGGAGGCATTTGAATGCAATTTTGTGGTTCTCTATTAACATCAAAGTAGCATCTCAAAATTAAAACAGGGTAAACAAATTTTTGTCATATAAAGCTTAAAATGTATTCACTTTACTAAGCTCATAGGATATACTCAATAAATTGTTACCAACTTTTAAAAATATTAATAGAAAAAAAACATTGCGGTTTTTGAGAAAATTAAGTGTGAATGTCGAATATCAATATTGTTTAGATACTACGACACTATCAAAAAAATCGATAAATATAATTCTCGATGAAAGGCTTCGCCGGCCTAAAATCCTTTTAAAAACGACATATTTCTTGCGGAAACGATTCTGTGGCCATATATATACAGCCTGCCCGACTGGAAATGAATTGGGCCATGAAATTTATTCCAAAGAAAATTAAATTAACCAGGTACTTCAAATTTTTAATTTGGTTCTGTCAAATAACGAGCACCAACTTCAACTTATTCGTAGCCAAACGCCAAAAATCAAAATAGCGCTTTTTAGGGTTTCGTAGCTCTGGGCAGAAGCCCTCATAGTTTCGGTTAGATGATCATATTTATATAGTGTTAGTGATGAAATTAATTCCACATAGTGGGCTGTAAACGTCTAAAGCTTCAGAGAAACAACATATTATTAATGATATTAATATTAATATTTTTGTGATAAAAAAATATCTTTAGGGGATACTGTGATAGCGATTGAAAATCGACGTTAAAGGACGGTGCTTTTGTATCAAGATAACTTCTTTTTTTTCTGAATGATTCCTAAAACATTAGATCAAAAATATAAAAGGGTGAAATCCATCTTTTCAATACTTCTAACATATTGTGTCAAATTTATATTCGTTTTTCAAAGCTTTAAATTGGCCATTACAGTAGACACTATATCAATTTCCCATATGAAAACCAGTTTCCTTAAAACATAAAAGATTTCATAAATGGAGACATCAGTTTTAAAGAAATGTGTAACCAAATTTCGTTTGCTGAAACTGACTCTTATCAAACGTAAATATCTAAAAAGAATAAGCTTGACGTCTTCAAATTAAGAGATAACGATCGCAATAAAGAGTACATCAGCTAATTAAGCAGAAGAATATTCATTACTTACATTTTTAATCAAATTATTGGATAATACATTGGTCAGCTTTTTCTATGATTAGAAGAGATGAGGCTTGTCTGTACTTTAGTATTATCCTTGACCGTTATCTTCAATTCTATTGGTGAATATAATAATATAATATATCCATAATTTTAGGTAAATTTTTTCGAGCTCTACGGTAATCAACCTGTACGGGAAAGTATTTTCATAGATTTACCGATTTCCTTATCTTACTTCTGGAAGATTTACAAGTTCCTAGAACAAATCAGCAATGTTTTAGAAAATTTTGAATTTTAGGGTAGGAGAAAAATTTCTAGTTTTTTGTGTTGAGCTATCAATTTCTATGGCTCTAGGAATGATTTTCTTTCAACTTCAAAAAGTGTTTCTTTAGATTTAGGACGGTAGTTCTAGCATTCGTCGAAACGCATTGATTTTCCGTTAAAAAAAGTAGGAATTTTCCTCGAAAGCTCAGTTTTAAAATTTCAATGTGCATGTAGACTTGGGTAACTTCTTGGATATATCATATAAGAATTAATACTTGCCTGTTGCCACTCATGAAAATTTATGACAGACAATTGGCCTTGAGAATCAGATCATTCTGATGCCCAATTTTCTAATCAATTAAAAAATCGAAAGTCTGTATAAAAGCGTTGCATATCATTTTGATCCAATTTCGGGATAAAAGTAATAATCTGGCATTTTATGTGTGAGTGTAAACAGTATAAAAATCACTCAGAGGAAAATTTGTCTTGAAACAAAAGCATGGTCCTCTTGCCTGTTTTGTTTTGAACGAGGTGAATATATTTTTTACACAAACAGAATTATTTGGCTGCAAGAGTAGGTGAAGTTAGTCGCACAAGGAAAATTTTTTCTGCAAATGGATTCCTGTTGAGACAAATGAAAATCCTCTCAACCTTGAATTTTAGAGGAAATTCCATTTACGTCAAGAAACATCCTTTTGGCACAAGAGGACATTTCTCTGAGTGATAAAATGATTCTAGAAATAACATTAAATAAAAGATAACATAACCTCAAGTTTTTTATGACATGCAGAATTGGATGAAAACTTTCCAAACAGTTTACAGAAAAAATTGGGCGTTTGGTAATGTTGCGACTCGAGTAAAAGATGTCATGCTTTCGAACTAAGCCTCCAATAGAACTCTTTTTGAGGATTCCTTTTTAGTTAGTTGATATCCGATAGATGGGCAGGGATGGGTGTCGAAGTTTTCAACTGCGCATATACCGAAAAAGCGCAGACCTATTTGACATCAATGAATACTATGAATAATCATACAAATAAATATCAACAAAAGTTCTTTATTATATGTATGAACAAAATATTAAATGGGATAATAGGAATACCTAACTTCATAAAATAATTTAATATTAACGTAATATTGCAAGTGTATCTTATATAATTTTAAATAGGACCGCGCTTTTCAGTACATGCGCTGTTGGAAACGTCAGATATTCATCATAACCTTAAAACTGTCACATCTCATGTGCATTATATTTCTTTACAAGACTGACTAATCTATATAATTTCGCTTTCTTTATTAAATTTTTCTCATTGCAATATTATTTAATCTGTATTATAATGTAAAAGGTGCATCATTAACTTGTAAAATATTTGAAATGAGTCGAAGCTGAAAATGGGTTCTGTATATAACAGTCTCTATCAGAACTCATACTTTGGGTTTGCTTGGAACAATTTATTATTTTGAATTCCTTTTCAGTAAGAGAGGTTCCGTTTTGTTTTAATTCCTCGCTAGAATCAAAAATTGGTCAATAACCCCGCGCCGTTTGACCCTTCAACCGTACCACCCACTAGAACACCTTATAATACAAATAACCGAGAGCAGGGTCAAGGTGGTATTGATTTTATTCCGGTTAAAGACATAATAAGAACTGTAGAGACTTTGAAAAGGAACGACGATTTAGGAGTTAAAGACTTCATTAAATCAATTAAATGCGCACGACTTCAGTGTGACAACCCTAATTTGCTTTTGGATTTATATGCAGCTTTGAAATAAAATCTCAGTGTAACCACTTCAGTAGAATTATGCAGATCAAAATGAGAAAACGTGCGGCAAGGTTTCAAAACCGTACAAATTTATAGTCAACGCTTTAGAAGCGTTTACAATGAACTAACCTATGCCTTACAATCTGAACATAATTTAGAAAAAGAAAGAAAGATTGCTTTAAAATGGAAGAAAAGGCAGCTGTTGAAAAATATGTTATGAATTTACGCAATGAAATTTCCAGCCAAGTAAGGCCGATGAAACCCGAAAATCTAAATAAAGCCTTACAAGAAGCATTGGAGGCAGAAATATGGATTAAGGAGAAAAATAAAAATAGAATAATGTAACCAATTATGAATAAACCTATACCCCAGTTCTCACGACCGCAAATGTTAACATCTATACCTAGACCTCAGGAAAATACAACACCATTCACATTTAAGACACCAAACCGAAATTTACTACTAGTAGATCGATCACAAATGAAATGTCATAAATGTGGAAAAATAGGACACTTCGCGGCCCAATGCTTTGTTAAACCCCAAAAATTTTCAGAATACCCAAAACCCCAAACGACCACCTCAAACTCAAGTGAGAATGACAAAAGATATAGACTCTTCGGAGAACCAAGAAGAGGAAAATTGTTAGAATATCAGGAAATGACACAAGAAGAAATTCAAGAACACATAGATTGCGAAGAGAATGCCGAATGTCAGCAATATCTGGACGATTGCAATCCATACAAGGAAGAAGAGCTGGCGGGAGAAAATACAGATTATTAGTAGATTCTGGCTCTTCACTTAATTTAATAAAGGAATCAGCTCTACCATTAAATCAACCGACGTATCAATTTATAAAAAACTTCGCAATGGGAAATGATAAACATCAATCGAACAGTGCAACACATCTTAATTACTTAGGAAAGAATCACCTTTTCCATATAATCGATGATGATTTTCCCTTACCAGAGGAAGGCATAATAGATTTACCATTCTTCAATGAATTCGATAGATACTCATTAACTACAAATTATTTAATTTTAGAAAATAAAAAACTACCATTACATGATGACGGAGAGTACATCTCACAGAATTCAAGCGTAATTTGCAAAATTAAAACGAAAGAAAACAACCAAGACATCTAGATAGAAAATGAAGAAAATATATCCGACGGAATTCATCGAATAAAAGATAATGAAATAATTGCACCATTCTTTAATTATAACATGACACCCATAGAAGTACCAAAAATTATAAATTACGAAAAATAATGGCTATTGAATCAAGGGATCAGATTTATAATTCTAAAAAAGAAAACAAAATAGGATCGGAAAGACTAATCGAACTATTGAAAATTTAAAAACTAGATTACATTGAAAATCAAATCAGAGAGGAAATCAAAAAAGTAATAGTTAAATACAACGAAATATTTACATTAGACACAGACCCACTACCATGCACAACATTAACCGAATACAAGATCACCTTAAATTCAGGTAGGGTAATAAACGTTAGATCGCACAAATTACCCGAGAAACATAGAGAATTTGGTTTAGAAGAAACACAGAAACTATTGGATAAAGGAATAATAAGACATTCACAATCATCATTCAACTCACCATTATGGGCAGTCCCAAAAAAGGGAAATAAATTGAGATTGGTGGTGGACTATAAACAGGTCAATAAAGATACCGATCAGGACGCGTATCCCCTACCAATAATAGACGATATATTAGATTATTTGGGTCAAGCTAAATTCTTCTCCGCAATTGACATGAGTGCTGGTTTTCACCAGATCCCAGTGGAACAGAAATCAAAAAAATATACAGCTGTTTCTACTTCACAAGGAGACTTTGAATATGATAGGATGCCCTTTGGATTGAAGAATGCCCCAGCTACCTTCCAACGTATGAACAAGGACTTAATTGAAGTTTTTGAAAGAATTAAAAAATTAGGATTACGATTGGAACCATCTAAATGTGAATACCTCAGACCGGAATTATAGTCAAAACAATACAATCATTTTTAGGACTTGCTGGATACTGAAAAAAGTTTATATAAAACTTCTTCACCATAGCTAAACCTTTGACCAACTTAATACGAAAGGAAGTAATATTCGATTGGACATCTAGATGTCAAGAAAGCTTTGAAAAATTAAAAAAACTTTTATGCGATGCACCAGTATTACGATTCCCAAATTTTAAAGAAGAATTTACACTTACAACAGACGCCTCGAATCAAGGATTAGGAGCTGTATTATCACAGAAAGGACATCCATGTTTATTTATTTCAAGAACATTGAATAAAGCAGAAGAAAACTATAGCACTAGCGATAACGAGCTTTTGGCAAATGTTTGGGCAGTGAAAAGATTGAGGCAGAATCTACTAGGAAATCCCTTTAAAATTCAAACGGATCATAAAGCTTCAGTTTGGCTTCACAACGTAAAAGATCCTAGTTCGAGATTACTTCGATGGAGATTGAGACTCGAAGAATATAAGTACGAGATAGTATACGTAAAAGGAAAAGAAAACAAAGCAGGTAATTGTAATTGTAATTGTCTTTCAAGATTGTTCCCACTTCAAGATCAAGAAACAGTTAATGATTCAGATACCACGGTACCATTAAACAGTAGTGATTCTAATACTGAAAGTAATAGTAAAAAACCCGCACTGAAAAAACCTGTGTTTACCCAACAAAGATTATTAGGAGATAATGAAGAGGTAAAAATTAAGGAACCATCGGAAGAAGAAGATGGAGAAGAAAGAGAAGAAAGAGAAGAAAAAGAAGAAGAAGATAACCAACTATATAAAGGATTTTTAGAATGGAAAGAAAACCCAGTAATGAACAATAGAGTTAAAATTAAACCAAACGCTGAAGGAAAACTTTGGAAATCAATAAATAAAGCCGGAATGCCCGATTATAATGAGGAAAATTGGATACGTTATTTAGGATTATTGATAACAGAATTTAGAGATAGAGGATTGACAATAGTAAGATTGATTTTTGGTGACCCAACCTTTACACCATTAGAAAAATAAACTCTTTTGGAAATATTACAACACTTATCTAATTATTACCTCGAAATAAGATTTCATATATGTTTTAATAAAACCAGAGAATTAACTAAAGAGGAAAGGAAAACAATCATTAAAGAAGCTGACGCTAACCACCTTGGAGACAAAAAATACAGTTCAAAAGGCAAGAGAAATTGGTGAATGGAAGAATATGGATGAAGGAATTAAGAAATACGTAAAAGCATGCCCTATTTGCCAGTTGCAAAATACAACAAGAGATTAACAAGGTATACAGTTTTAATACCTATGAAAAATGAAACCGCAGAAACCGTAATTGAAAGTATGATTGATCATTACATATATACATTCGGAGCCCCTAAAGCAATACTCACTGATCAAGGAACAAACTTCCTATCGGAATTAATGCAACAATTTGAGGATGCATTAAATGTCAAGCATATTAAAACATCATTCTTTCATGCACAAGCAAATGGTAACATAGAAAGAATGCATTCAACTTTAAAAAATCTCATTAAAACATCAATGGTAGATAATGGTAAACAACGGGATGAAAATTTAAAATTCAATACATTTGTAATTAATACAATGAAAAATGAAAGTACAGGCTTCTCACCTTTTGAGACGACATTCGTAAGAGATACTTATATCCCATCAGCGATACCAAGATCACCAAGGCTTACTTATGCTGATTTAATAAAGAAATGGGAAATAAAACACGACAAAATCATTAGGAGAGCAAGAGAAAGAATTCACATTGAACAAGAGAAGACCAAGAAACGTTTAGACGAAAATATAGTAAAAAGCCATCCAGTCTACAAAATAGGAGATCAAGTTAAATGGAAATATAATACAAAACAGAATACATTAGACCCGAGTTTGAAAGGTCCAGGAATTGTTACAGGAATTACAACAAATAATAATTTGAGAATAAAATTTGATCAAGTGATGCCATTTTATGTTTCAAAAAAATGATGATTTTGCTATTATGGATGCTGATAACAACAACACAAGCAAATTTTATCCTTCAAGAAATCTATGGAAACATTTAAATGGAGGAAATTAATAAAGTTTATCTATTTCACGAGAGTTGGAGATTAATTATAGGGATCAATTTAACCAGAACTGAAAGTAGATTTCAAGCCATTGAACAAACAATTGATTTATTAGAAAAGACATGCAAAAATGAATGTACAGCGAAAAATGAAATAAGATAAATAAAACATAGACATAATAGATTAATAAACAAAATTACAATTTTAGATAAGTTACTTGAGGAAAAAAAACATAAAAGAGGATTAGCTAATTTCATAGGAGATATTTCTAAAACCCTTTTTGGAACCCTGACTGAATCAGATTTAAACCAAATAAATTCAGAATTTGATCAATTATACACCGACAACAAGAATATTGTTTCCGTTTGAAATAACCAAACAAAAATCCTCAAAATAGTACTAGATACGGACCACGAAGTAAAGGACAACATTGCATTAGGATCTCAAACAATTGAAAAACTGAATTCCAATACCAAAGACAATTTTATTAATATCAAATTAATCTCAACAACTATCCTCATGGAAGAAATAAACGAAAATATTAATACAGCGATAGATGATATCAATAGCGCAAGATATGGAATCATACATCCTCAGATTCTAACACCCGAAATTTTGAAAAATACTTTAGAAGAATTTGAAATGCAACATAGAACAAAATACCATTTCAGGAAAGACTACCAAAAAATTCTCGATATTAGTTCAAACTCAATAGCGGTAGTAAATGGATTATTAAGTTACGTAATTAATATCCCAATTATTGAAAACGAGGAAGGACCTGTAAAAAGAATAATTCCAATCCCAACCAAATTTGGCAAAATATTCCTTTCCTTAATTCCTGACCATGATTTGATAATTGACTTCGAAGACAGTTACGTACCGACTGATAAAGAGACAAATAACAAATGTAAACAAATAAATAGACATTTGATATGTAAAAATATCAGCCTAATTTAAGAATTTATTAAACAAATACTTGTGAAGCAAGTTTATTGAGGAGATATGTAAAAACAGCATGTTCACAATCTCCTTATTTGCTTCATAAGGAGACGTATATACCGGTAATAGGAGGATATATTGTGATTCCCACAACAGACATAAACCTAGATTTAGTATGTGGAGAAAAAATCAAACCAATTATAATCAAAGTTGCCACATTAATCACCGGCGAAAATTGTGAAATATATAGCAACCATGATAAACTTCATTTATCAAAAAACTTAAATATGACTAAAACGATCGTTCTTAACGAAACTTACGATATGCAACATAACCTAGGAAACTTAGATAACTTAGATAAGAGATTAATTCAAATGCCCAGGCGGATTGATATAGATGTACTTAGAAAAGCATAACTTAGTGTAAACGATGTCCAAAGTATACTCAATAATATTTCCACTCATAAAAAACCAAAAAGCTGGAGTGAAACTACTTCAGAATGGTTACAGCGTTTAGGCTATACAGCAATAGGATCGATAATCATGTACGCGCTTTTTAAGTGTGGAGTACTAAGATATATAATGAGATGTATACCAAAGAAAATTATCCTTTTTTGTATTAAAAATAAAGTAGAAAATCAACCTAACGTCGTAACTTATACAACAGGTGTAAAAGCAGTACAACCACGAACGTCTCTATTACGAGCACTAAATACGAAAAAGATTCATTTGTAATATTAAATCATTTCGAGGACAAAATGATGTCTAAAGAGGGGGGTGTTATGGACCCTGCTTATAAGCGATATAATAATAATAATACTCCCTATATAATCTTTATATATATATATATATATATATATATATGTGTGTAGAATAATCAATACAACGTACACTTGTAATTGCGCATGTACCACTTTGTAGCTTGTATGACTAGTAGAAGGTTCTGGAAGCCCTTATCGATACGCTACCACCCCTTTCGGGTCGGTACTTCAGTCTCTCAAGTTTCGTCTTGTCTGTCGCAAGTAACGCGCTTATGTAATCTTTTGAGTGTGCTAATTAAATAAATAGTGATTAGAACTATATGATATATATTATTGGCGATTCTGACCCGTAACGCATAAAAACTTCTTGTTGCAGAATTAAGCTCACAGTCCAAATATGGGCCTGATGGCGACCCTAATATCGGCGTTCCTCATCGAGGATCTTTTGCTTCTTCTTCTTCTGACAGACATTCTCCACACACGACTCTTTCTCTTGCCTTACCTAATTCTTCTGTCGAATCTCCTCCAACTGCCGAGACACCTCTTCGTGCCAGGTCCAGGTCTCCACCTACGAGGCCAACTATTTCTCACTTACTTGGATATAAACAAGAAGAATTTAAATTTCTTCGACTTATTCCCCACAACAATCCGAGCCGGGTATTCAAGCTTCGAAGATACATTTTCCCTCCTGATAAACCAATTAAATTGCAAACCAAAAATCATGCCTTTAATCCCATGCCTACTGAAGAACAAATTGTATTATCAACATCCAGTGGTGACCTATGTGCAATGTTGGAAAAAGCATCAAACAGACAAATGATTTTGCGTGGAATATATAAATCTACTTCTGATTTTTATTATGGGTCAGTGCGGGCGAAAATAAACATGTACAGTGGCGTGGTTACAGAATTGACCGCAGAAGAAATCGCGGAATGTCCAATAGGCAACAAAAACTCAATCGCAAAGTTTTTTAAAGTAGTACGTGTGTAAACCGCAATTATTCACATCCTTATTCAAGAAATCAATAAATAAAGAAGCGGGTGCTTCTATAAGATCTCGTGCGTATGACAACTGTAATTTTATAATTTTGAATTGCCTCTTCAGGATAGTCGCTGAATTGCGAAACTGGAAAATGAAAGCGATTTTTCGTGCAAAAAATCAGGCCACAGGAAAAAAAGGTTTTCTATGATTTTAGGACTTCAATATATACCATTAGTAATTTCTTGTGATAGAAAAACCATAATATATTATGAAAAAAGTTTAAAACTTACAAAAAATAATTATTTTATCAGTAGTAGTTTTGTAACTGAATTTTTTCTTACTGTCGCTTCTCAAAAATTTCAAAAAAATGTTTGGATCATTATAAATGAAAGCTTTTTTCGAGAGAACAGTTCCTACAAATCTACTGTTTCCCATTCAGATTTACTTTTTTTAAATTGTTTTAACTATTGTAGCCATAGCAGCATTTATTTTCAAAATTGCAAAAAGTAGAGTTGTAGAGAATGCTGGTGAGTTTTTTTTTGGGAAATTTGATTTTTGGCATGACAATTAATTACCTCAAGCGTACACTTCCAGAGCAAAGCATTTTAAAATGCAGTTTGAAGACTTTTTGATAAAAAACTTTTAAAGTCGATTAACTGTAAACATAATTTGATTTATAATTTTAAAAACTGAGCTGTAGTTCGAGTATGAAAAATAAATCAATAATTGATTTTACAAGATGATTTTTATGTCACACTGCGACTGAGGTTAACACTGCCATTTAGAATATTCCCTGGATTACGCAGCAAGTACGCAATACTTAGTCATGTTTTTGGCCCAGATTCGAAGAGTAAGCTCTGAACTTGATTTCATGAATTGTGATTATTAAGCGAGATTTTCTAAATTTTCGAACGGCTTGATACAATCGCACCAAAACCAGTGTATCAATGCTGATCTTGTTGTTTAGTTTTCAGTCATACCTAATTGTTGATTCTACATAATTTAATCACGAAATCAATATGAAGAATGAATTCAAACGCCGAAAATGTAGGAGATGCTAGGTTGATTTTGTCAAGAAATGTCACTAAATCGCAACCACCTTTTTATCGACCGTTTCTTTAAGTGTAGAGATTTTGTTGCCAAAAATAATTTTATTTGTTAATTTGTACCGTATGACCAAATAATTTTTTTTTAACGAAGCCACTACAAATCTTTACAGCTCACTATGAAGGGTTAAATGCTTCAGTGTATGGTAATTCAACCCATTTCCTTTAAACATTCATTTTAATGAAAACTATTTCCAAAAATTTTAGTGACACGAAATTACCATTGAACTGAAAGGAGATAAAACAGTGGCGGACTGCATACCCAAGTGCGCGGAACGGAAAGCACCCTTTGGGGGACAAAGACTGATGATTATCAAAAAAACAGGTCATTGCGATTTAGGGAACACTTGAAAGGATAAATGCAATAGATTGATAATACCACATATTCTGGCCTTTCAGTTCAATAGTAATTTTGTGTTACCAAAATTTTTAGAAAATAGTTTTAATACGAATGAATGTTTAAAAGAAATGGTTTAAATTATCCCGAACTGAAGCATTTAAACCGTTCGCGGTGAGCTCCAAAGATTTGTAGTGGCTTAGTTTAAGAGATGGATTAATTTGTTCACGCGGATCAAATGACGAAATAAAATTATCGATAAAAAGGTAGTCTCGATTTTGTCACATTTCTCTATGAAAAAACCCTATGATCTCCTGCATGTTCGGTGTTTGAATGAAATATTTATACTGATTTCACCGTTAAATTATGTAAAATGATGTGAATTCGCTTTTGTTAAAGCTCCTTCGGCTTTAACGAATACATTCTTATCACGCACCTCGTGCTTCGTACTCAATTTTGTCCAAAATGCGAAATGTTCTACATTATATGTTCAACATCATTATATCGAATGTGTATTACATTTATTTCTATACGTCGGCCTGCGCTTTATCATGATTAATTTAATATTTGTTCTTGATTTTGCATTTAATTTTATCCATAGCTACCGTGAAAATTTTATATTCTTTCAATAAATGTATATTATTACAATTCATAATATGCATTGATATTATAAAAGCAGACGTATTTTCCTTGTCTTGTTTTTATAATTGAAAAAAGTGCGCATCCTTTAAAAAAAACAAACAATTTTGTTAGTTTGCATTTTATTGCAACTTGTGTCGTTTATCCATAAATTTAATTTGTTTATGTTTAATGTTATTTTTTACGATTTGAATTTGTAAATGTAATTTAGGCGAAAAATGTTGTTAGATAAAATATTATTGTAGCGTGTATCGTTTTTCCAAAAAGTTAATTTTTTTTATTTCAAATGTATTTTTATAAAAACAGTTTATATCAAATTTGTAGATCTTTTTTTGTTGTACAACTTTTGTCTATTCATCTTTTTTTGTACCTTGCGTCGTTTTTCCAATTTTTTTTATTGTTAATGTTATTTTTCACGATTGAAACAAAAATTACGCGTCCTATCAAAAAATGATTAATAAAAAATTTGTAGCTTTTTTCGGAGTGAACAACTTTTGTCTATTAATTTTTTTTTGTCTCGTTTGTCCAATAATTTAATTTATTTTATTCTTAAATCAGTTTTTTACAAATGAAACAAAAACTACGCGTCCCATCAAAAAGTGATTATTAACAAATTTGAAGATCTTTTTTGAGTGCACAATTTTTGCTGATTCATCTTTTTTCGTATCTTGTATAGTTTGACCTTAAAATGGAATTTTTGATTATTTTTTTGTGCGATAAAAATGAGAATTTTCGATTTTTGAAGAAAATTGAAAAAATCTTATAACAATACTGTACAGTGTTTGAAAAGAAACATTTTTATTTTCCTGACTTTTTTTCATATCGTGCGTTGTTTGGCTTAAAATGTTCATTTTCGTTTGTTTTTTGGAATTGTGTAAATGCTATAACTCCAGTAATTTTTATTTTATCAAAAAAAGTTATTGGGATATATTGTTAGTCTTTTTGAGTACTACGAACATCCGTACATAGAATTTTCAAATTTGGATAAAAGTTGTCTCAAAAATTTTGAAAAAGCGCTCACTTTTTGAATTTTCATCCAAAATGGCTGGCTAACGAACTTGTCCTTTATTTTAGGACACTTGAAAAGAATACGAGAGCCCAATCCAATCTGTTAATTCTTCCGAAAGTTATCGTGCTAAAAAAATAAAAATTTACATACATACATACATGCATACATACAGAAAGACGCATTCGCGAAAACCTGTTTTTTGGGTTCAGAATGTCTCAAAACGTGGACATTTGACAAAAATGGAGGGGGTCGAATTTCACACAAATCTAATACCTTTTCTGATGAGAATGTAATAAATCCTCTTTTTTTTGTTTTGAAAAAAATTATATTTAGAGGTGGCGTAAGCCCATGAAGTTTAACACGTATTTCCAATGAGAAAAAAAGACGTTTTTGTAAGTTTTATTCAGAATCATCAATATTAGCTCCTTCGAATTGACAATCAATATTTCGCTTCACAATTAGCCATAGAATACGAATAAAATATGACTTTTCAAATATCACCCCATAACTGTTTTATAGGGTCCCAAAAAAATCCCACCAGTCCCATAAGCAATTTTCTTGTAGAATAATGATAAAAAGTCGCGGTTTTTTCAAAAATGTTCCACATTTTGTCCAATTTGCAATTAGAGCGAGGTAATACTTAATTAATGTTAACAGACATAATTATTCAAACCATTTATTATTATTTATAATTATATTCTCTTTCAATAATGTTAGAAAGTTGCATTTTTTTTTGAAATTTTCAACTTTTTGTGCACTTTTCGCTTGGAGTGAGTTAATTTTCAATTCTATGTAACAAAAATAATTGTTTAAGCAGATTATTATTGTTAATAATATTCTCTTTGCTTAATGGTAGAAAGTTTTCGGTTTTCCTGAAATGTTTAACTTTGCTTTGCCTTTTTACTTATGAACAAATGATAAATAAGCAATAGAGAGAATCATTTTTTAAACCATCTCTTTCTTCTTTGTGAATACATTTTTCTGAAATAAACTAGATATTTGAAATATTCTTCAAATTCTCTATATGGATCATATAAAATGTAAATTTTGCCTCAAGTAGTAATTACGAGCCTTTTTTCAAAATGTATATTAATATTTTTCATTTTTTCCCAACTAAAAAGTCAAAGAAAATCTGAAAATTTCAGAAAAACACGCAACTTTCTAGCATTGCTCTGAGAGAAGATAGTTATCAACATTAATCGATTGTTTAAATAAGCACGTTTGTTAACTTGCGTTAATTAAAACCTCACTAAGAGAAAAGCGGACAAAAAGTTTAAGAGTTCAGGAAAAACCGCAACTTTCTAGCACTTATCTAAGAGAAGATTATTATAAACAATAATGATTTGCTTACATAATTATTTCTGCTAAATTGAATTCATTATTAACTTAATACAAGTGAACAGTAGACAAATACTTGAAAATTTGAGAAAAGTCAGAACTTTCTAACATCATTTAAAGAGAATATTATTTTCAATAATCATGAATTGTTTCAACAATTAGGTTTGTTAACATTAATTATTACCTCAATCTGATTGAAAATTGGATAAAGTATGGAAACATTTTGAAAAAAGGCGACTTTCTAACTATTCTAAAAGAAAATTTCTAAAAACAATAATAAATTGTTGAAAAAATTTATGTTAACATCTAACTATCATTTTTTTACTTATCGGGTTTCTTTAGGACCCTATAGATCAGACTTATGGGGGTGATATTTAAAAAGTGATATTTTATTCGTATTCTATGGCTAATTGTGAAGAGAAATGTTGAGTTTCAACTCGATTCAGCTAATATTGACGATTCTGAATAAAATTTACAAAAACGTATTTTTTTCTTATGGGAAATACGTGTTAAATGGCTAAACGGCTGAAATGGATTTATTTTTTGTGGATTCAAACAAATTTTCGAGCTATATGCATGAAAATTAAAAAAAAAAAAAAAAAAAATTATGCACTACCTTAATGCACAGTCTGCCTGACTGGATTTGAATTCGGCCTTGAAATTTATTGTAAAAAACTTAAATTAGCCAAGTACTTCAAAATTCAAATTTAGCACTGTCAAATATCGTACTTTTTCCAGGGTGGAGAAATGAGGGGAGGGGAATTTAGGGATGTGGCGGAGAGAAAGTATGACAGGGGGATGTTTGAAAGATTTAATTAACATTTTTTTAAGGAGATTAAATTTCAAGAAATAATTTACTTAATTTTTTTTTTCAAATTGTTAAAAAAAATTTTTTTTAATTTTTTGTTATAAAATTAAAACAAAAATTTTTTTCAACGATTTTATGAAGAATTAATTGAAGTTCTAATAGGCTACGAAATCCTTTTTTGTAGGCGCTAGGCACCTACTATGACTACTGTTTATTTTTGAAAAAAGTAATTGAATCATACCCGTTGAATTTCAGATAATCATTTTTATAGTATTAATAATAAAAATATTGTGGCCTGTAAACATCTTAAGTTTCAGAGAAACAACATATTATTAATGACATTTTTATTAATATTTTTGTAACAAAAAAATATCTTTAGGGGATACAGTGATAGCGATTGAAAATAGACGTTAAAAGACGATGCTTTTGTATCAAGACAACTTCTTTTCCTTTTTCTGAGTAATTCCTAAAACATTAGATCAAAAATATGAAAGGATGAAATCCATCTTTTCAATACTTTTAACATATTGTGTAAAATTTATATATGTTTTTCAAAGCTTCAAATTGGCCGTTACAGTAGACACTATATCAATTTTCTATGCAAAAACCAGCTTTCCCTAAAACTTAAAAGATTTCGTAAATGGAGACATCAGTTTTAAAGAAATGTGTAACCAAATTTTGTTTGTTGAAACTGACTCTTATCAAATGTAAATATCTCAGAAGGATAAGCATGACGTCTTCAAACTAAGAGATAACGATCGTAGTATAGAATACATTAGCTAATTAAGCACTAGAATATTCATTACTTACATTGTTAATAAAATTATTCAATAATACCATACATTAATTAGCCTTTCCTCTGATTAGAAAAGATGAAACTTGTTTGTACTTTGGTCTTATCCGTGGCCGTTATCCTGAGTTCTATTGGTGAATATAATAATATAATATATCTATAATTTTAGGTAAATTTTTCAAGCTAATATTTGTATCAATATGAACCATTCCAGAACAGATCTCCCTATATGACAAACACCCTGGCTGAAACAGTAAAATATTTGGCCGACCTGGCCATTATCCAAAATCAACAACCCGCAAAATCCACCCCTAGCACCTTTAACGAAATAATTCCAAAACTTCTGCATGTAAAACAGCTATTAAATAAAATAATAAAAGAAGTTACCTTCATAAAACTCTAGGTTGTGTACCCAGCCATATAATATTTTCAGTTATATCCAAAATCCAGCCTGAGCACTTTTAATGAAACAAATCCGAAGTCTCACAAGCCAAGATATTTAAAATTTAATAATGAGACGAATCACCTTTTCAAGACTCTTGTAGATGTCTCCAGCCCCAAAATACTATTCAACAACCACAAAAAATACTCCTAGCACAATTGACGAACCCCATCCTTGCTGCTTTCAACTGAAACTGCCAAAAAATTCCAAATTAAAATAATCACAACAGTCGCCTTTTTTAAGAATCCAAAAAATATCCCCGTCCATACAGTAAATAATGAATATTCCGAAAGAACCACCCCTTGCAGATTTACCGAATACCATCTTAATCTTATACCTTCAACTAAAACAGCCAAAAAATGTCTGAAGTGAAAATAATCACACCAGTCACCTTTCTAAGAATCTAGTAGATGACTCCAGCTCTACAGTAATATTCAGCTACCCTAAGAAAACACCCTAGCAAAATTAACGAACTCATCGCAGCTGCCTTTGACTAAAAACTCCAAGTGAATGTCAATTTGAAAATAATCACGTAAGTCACCTTCTAAATACGCTGGAGGCGATTTTTGGAGGATGATGCATATTATTTTTGGGTTTAGGATATAACTTGATGTACTGTGAAGGTGAATTTTAAATTAAAATAAAATTTTATATAATTAATTAATATAATATATAATATATATGGATATCATATATATTTAATATTATATTTCTATATATAATATAATTTATATAATTTTGTAATAAAAATTTAATTAAGCTCTTTTTTATTGAAAAATTTAACGGCTGCTTTGCATGGTGATGCTTGTGAATTGTTTTGTGAGAAGTACTACGGGTGGTTTTTGGGAATAGTTGACATTTCAAACATAGAAAATAATTAAAGAGGGACCCCAAAATCCGCACCTTTCTTTTGCGCCCAACGTAGTTTTTGAAGCAAAGAACATAAATTGACGCAACAAAGCTCAAAATAATCGTCAATGCATGCTGTAACCGGGTTTGTTATTAGTTCACACTTTCAACCCCTTTCAACACTGAAAATGGAAAAACTACCCCTAATTGGGAGAGAAAAGTACTTCATGCATAAGAACGTGATTGAAATAGCTTTTAAATATGTTTTTTATGCAGGTACGACCGCGTTGGTATATTAGCGCATAGTCTCTACGTCGATTCTTTTCACATAGCACCATTTCAACCCCTAAAAACCCGAAAACTACCCCTATAAGGGGGTTGAATGTACACCGGTACTATAAAAGTAGGTTTTCAATAGTTTTCAATAGTAATACAATTCAAAAGTAGTTTTCAATAGTTTTTCATCAAACAGTGACGCTTCGAATCTTGAAAATCGAAAAACTACCCCTATGAGGGGGTGGGAAATACGTCAGAAACAAGAATGCGTATAAAATATTGTTGAATTATTTTTTTTCGCCATAGATAGAATCAGTTAGTGTCAATGTATAATAACTACGTTAATTCTACTTACTTAGCACCATTTCAACCCATAAAAACCGAAAAACTACCCCTATCAGTGGGTAGAAAGTACTTCATGACCAAGAACGAGGATAAAATATTTTTAATTTTTTTGTCTATAGATATGGTCACGCTAGTGCCAATGTATACAGACTTCGCTAATTATTCTTACTTAGCACCATTTCAACCCCAAGAATCCCGAAAACTACCCCTATCAAGGGGCGGAAACTACACCGGTACCGTGAAAGTAGGTGTGGGGGAAAGCCTTTACGTTAATTTACGAACGTAGGGTAGGAGTGACGTAAAATAGTTCCCGCGGACCAAACACAGCCCTCACGTAGACTAATTGTCACACACAAACACACACACACATATGCAAGCACACTTCCTCACAAATACACACACACATGTACAAACACAAACGCATACAGTCGAATATGCACGCACCTTCACTATATAGGGTTATATAACCCATAACCCAATAAATCATTGTAGGGGTAGTTTTCGTTTTTCAAGAGTTGAAGCATCACTGATTAAGTGTAATTGAGGTACATATTATACTGTTATAATGAAAAACTATTAGACACTATTTCAACTACTTTCATGGTACCGTTGTAGTTTCCACCCCCTGATAGGGGTAGTTTTCGGGATTCTAGGGGTTGAAATGGTGCTAAGTAAGAATAATTAATGAAGTTATTATACATTGGCTCCAGCGTGAGCATATCTATGTAAAAAAAATTTAAAAATATTTTATTCTCGTTCTGGGTCATGAAGTACTTTCTACGCCCTGATAGGGGTAGTTTTTCGGTTTTTATGGGTTGAAATGGTGCTAGAATGTGCTACTTAAATGTAAGTAGAATTAAGGTAGTTATTATACATTGACACTAATTGATTCTATCTATGTGGAAAAAAATAATTCAAAAATATTTTATACACATTCTTGTTTATGACGTATTTTCCACCCCCTCATAGGGAAGTTTATCGATTTCCAAGAGTCAAAGCGTCACTGTTTGATGAAAAACTATTGAAAACTATTCTACCTACATTTATAGTACCGGTGTACATTCCACCCCCTCATAGGGGTAGTTTTCGGGATTCTAGGGGTTAAAATAGTGCTAAGTAAGAATAATTAACGAAGTCATTATACATTGGCACTAGCGTGACCATATTTATAGAAAAAGAATAATTAACAAATATTTTATCCTCGTTCTTGGTCATGAAGTACTTTCTACCCCCTGATAGGGGTAGTTTTTCGGTTTTCATGGGTTGAAATGGTGCTAAGTAACTAGAATTAACGTAAATATTATACATTGACACTAACTGATTCAATCTATGGGGAAAAAAAATAATTCAAAAATATTTTATACACATTCTTGTTTATGACGT